>PITA01035635.1:0-10314 GCA_004023965.1 Spilogale gracilis | reverse complement strand
TCAGCACCTCATGGCCATCAGAGGACAACTCTGTCACCTGGTCAGTAGGTCCTGGAGGAGGTGGCGGAGCTGGGAGGGCCTCCCTTTGTGTCTGTCATCAGCGTCACATGGCCGTCAGAGGACAGCTCTGTTACCTGCTCAGTATGTCCTGGAGAAGGTGGGGGAGCTAGGATGGTCTCCCTCCATGTCTGTCAGCAGCGCCTCATGGCCATCAGAGGACAGCTCTGTTACCTGGTCAGTTGGTCCTGGAGGAGGTTGGGGGCTGGGAGGGTCTCCCTTCATGTCTGTCATCAGCACCTCATGACCGTCAGGGGACAGCTCTGACCCCTGGTCAGTAGGTCCTGGTGGGGGAGTTGGGAGGGATGCTTGGAAGGCAAGTCCACTGGAGAAAGGCAGGGGTTCGGGGAGATGCAGGGTTCCTGCCAGCCGAGCTGCAGGGTCGGTGCTCTCTGGTAGGAGATGAGCTCTGCAGCTTCCCCTCTGGGGCCTGGACCGTGTGAGTCTCTCCTGCGGGGATTCAGATGAGGTCTGGGATGGACCCTGAGTGGCAGACACCCCCTTGCGGCCTCCCCTTCTGGTGGCCTCCCCTTCTGGCGTCCCCAGTGCACTTCACTGAGGCTTCCCTTTGTGCTCTCTCATAGTTCTAACCAGGCGGTGGTGGGGCCATGTGGAGAACAGGAATTCCGAGTCCCACGTCCCTGCTGTGCCCACGACACGGGGGCCCCGATTTCATCCTCCCACGAGTGTCTTGCTGACATGGGGCCTCC
The DNA here is from genome assembly GCA_004023965.1 of Spilogale gracilis. Taxonomy (NCBI): domain Eukaryota; kingdom Metazoa; phylum Chordata; class Mammalia; order Carnivora; family Mephitidae; genus Spilogale; species Spilogale gracilis. Next base: position 9,547 of record PITA01035635.1, on the reverse strand, counting down.
TCCAAGGGTGCATGGCCTCTGCAGGGTGGGTGAGCTGGATCCGGGGGGGTCTTGGCCTCCCTCCCAAAGTTGGGTGTCCTCTCTGCTTCTGTGCTGTGGTCCTAACGGGCTTGTTTGGAAGAGTCATTTCCTCTGCGGCGATTTCACATCTGCAGTAACTTGTCACAGCAGCACAAATACACTTTATCTCCACACTCAGACCCCCAGTGGTCCTTTCCTTACCACGTTTGCCACTTCACACGGGGTGCTTCAGTGCGCTTTACCCCAAACAGGGACGCTGTCCCACGGAATCACCACATAACCCCAAGTAAGGAAATCATGATGGTCCACCTTTTACCCAGACCACAGGCTCACTTCAGCTGTGTCCACCTGCCCAGCGGTCTGAAATGTCTTTTCTATTTGGATCCAGTTTTCTCTTCCCGGAATTGCTCCGGAGCCTTTCCCCTGTTTGCACAACCCTGACGGATTTAAGGAGCACAGAGGGCTCCAGTCTGAGTGGTATTTCCATATGGTTTATGTCACTGGGGCTGTTTTCAGTGTCCATCCATGTTGTGACCTGCATCAGTCCTTCACTCACTATTTCTCTGTGACTAAACATAGTAACATGGACCACTTTTAACATTTCAGGTACACAGTTCTCTGGCCTTCCCTGAGTTCCCATGGTGGTACATCATTCTCCAGAAAGTTTTTATTCTCCCTGAGAGAGACTGTATGCAAGAAACACCAACTCCATTCCCCTTTCCCTTCAGCCCCTGCAGACACATCCAACGTTGTGTCTCCATACACCTCATACAAGTGGAATCATACAGTATCTGCCCTTCTGTGAAAACCAGCATCCTGCCCTCGTTCCTGATTTTAGAGTAGAGCTGTCAGTCTTCCTGCCTGACCATGGTGTTTGTTATAGATTTATTGAAAAAATTACCCCTTATTCTTGCTTTCATGAGTGCTTATATCAGCAATAGACATTGGATTTTGGTTAGAACCTTTTCTGCATCAATTAATATGACCACATGTTTTTACTTAAAAATTCATTGTGCCAACACTTTGAAGAATGTTGGTGGAATTTTGATCAGAATGACATTGAAAATATAGATTGCTCTGTGCAGTATAGACATTTTAACAATGTTTATTCTTCTGATCCATGAGCATGGAATGGTCTTCCATCTTTTTGAGTCTTCTTCAATTTCTTTCATGAGTGTTCTGTAGTTCCTTGAGCACAGATCCTTGACTTCTTTGGTTAGGTTTATTCCTAAGTACCTTATGGTTTTTGGTGCTATAGTTAACGGAATCATTGCTCTGATTTCCCTTTCTATATTTTCATTGTTAGTGTATAAGAATACAACTGATTTCTGTGCATTGATTTCGTATCCTGCCACATTACTGAATTACTGTATGAGTTCTAATAATTTGGGGGTAGAGTCTTGGGTTTTCCATATAGAGTATCATGTCATCTGCAAAGAGAGAGAATTTGACTTCCTCTTTGCCAAGCTGAATACCTTTTATTTCTTTCTGTTGTCTGATTGCTGTTGCTAGGACTTCTAACACTATGTTGAACAGTAGTGGTGAGAGTAGGCATCCTTGTCTTGTTCCTGATCTCAGAGGGAAGGGTGTCAGTTTTTTCCCGTTGAGGATGATATTTGCTGTGGGTTTTTCATAGATAGATTTTATGAGGTTGAGGAATGTTCCCTCTATCCCTATACTTTGAAGAGTTTTGGTCAGGAACGGATGTTGTATTTTGTCAAATGCCTTTTCTGCATCAATTGAGAGTACCATGTGGTTCTTCTCTCTTCTCTTACTGATTTGTTCTATCACGTTGATTGATTTGCGAGTGTTGAACCACCCTTGCATCCCTGGGATAAATCCCACCTGGTCATGGTGGATAATCTTTTTAATGTATTGTTGGATCCTGTTAGCAAGGATCTTGTTGAGAATCTTGGCATTCATATTCATCAGAGATAGGGGTCTGAGTTCTCCTTTTTGATGGGATCTTTGTGTGATTTTGGGGATTAGAGTAATGCTGGCTTCATAGAAAGAGTCTGGAAGTTTTCCTTCCATTTCTATTTTTTGAAAGAGCTTCAGGAGAATAGGTGTTATTTCTTCTTTGAATGTTTGGTAGAATTCCCCAGGGAATCCGTCTGGTCCTGGGCTCTTGTTTTGGGGGAGGTTTTTGATCACTGCTTCAATCTCATTACTAGATATAGGTCTATTCAGATCGTCAATGTCTTCCTGTTTCAGTGTTGGAAGTTTATAGGTTTCTAGGAATGTATCCATCTCTTCTAGGTTGTTAAACTTATTGGCATATAATTGTTGATAGTAATTTCTGGTGATTGTTTCTATTTCCTTGGTGTTAGTTGTGATCTCTCCCCTTTCCTTCATAATTTTATTAATTTGGGTCTTCTCCCTTTTCTTTTGGGTTAGTTTGGCCAAAGGCTTATCGATCTTATTGATTCTTTCAAAGAACCAGCTTCTAGTTTCATTGATGTGTTCTGCTGTATCTCTAGTTTCTGATTCATTCATCTCTGCTCTAATCCTAATTATTTCCCGTCTTGTGTGGGGGGTTGATTTAATTTTTTGTTGATTTTCCAGTTCTTTAAGGTGTAATGAGAGTTGGTGTATTTGGGATTTTTCAATTTTTTTTTGAGTACGGCTTGGATGGCTATGTATTTCCCCCTTAGGCCTGCCTTTGCTGTATCCCATAGGTTTTGGATCAATGTATCTTCATTCTCATTGGTTTCCATGAAGTGTTTCAGTTCTTCTTTGATTTCCTGGTTGATCCACAGATTCTTGAGCAGGATCGTCTTTAGCTTCCAAGTGTTTGATTTTCTCCTGAACTTTTTATGGTGGTTGAGTTCCAGTTTCATGGCATTGTAGTAAGAAAATATGCAGGGAATAATCTCAATCTTCTGGTATCGGTTGAACCCTGATTCGTGACCTAGTATGTGGTCTATTCTGGAGAAAGTTCCTTGTGCACTTGAGAAGAATGAGTATTCTGCTGTTTTAGGATGGAATTTCTGAATATATCTTTGACATATTGGTCCAATGTGTCATTCAAGGCTCTTGTTTCTTTGTTGATTTTCTGTTTAGATGATCTGTCCATTGCTGAGAGTGGTGTGTTAAGATCTCCTACAATTAATGTATTTGTATCAATATGACTCTTTATTTTGCTTAACAGTTTGCTTATGTACTTGGCTGCTTCCATGTTGGGGCATAAATATTTACAATTGTTAGATCTTCTTGGTGTATAGACCCTTTGAGAATGATGTAGTGCCCTTCTGTGTCTCTTCTACAGTCTTTAGATTAAAATCCAATTTGTCTGATAGGAGAATTGCTACCCTGGCTTTCAATTCTAAAATTTATATGGAACCAAAAAAGACCCGGAATCACTAAGGAATTGCTGAAGAAGAAAAACAAAGCTGGGGGCATCTCGTTACCTGAGTTCAGGCTTTATTACAAAGCTGTGATTACTAATACAGCATGGTACTGGCACAAAAACAGAGAAATAGACCAATGGAACAGAGTGGAGAGCCCACATATGGACCCATAAATCTATGGTCAAATCATCTTTGACAAAGCAGGAAAAAATATCCAGTGGAAAAAGGACAGCCTCTTCAATAAATGGTGCTGGGAAAATTGGACAGCTACATATAGAAGAATGAAACTAGACCATTCTCTTACACCACACACAAAGGAAAACTCGAAATGGATGAAAGACCTCAACGTGAGGCAGGAATCCATCAAAATCCTGGGAGAGAACATAGGCAGCAACCTCTTTGACATCGGCCATAGCAACTTCTTTCAAGACACGTCTCCAAAGGCAAAGGAGACAAAAGCGAAAATGAACTTCTGGGACTTCATCAAAATAAAAAGCTTCTGTACAGTAAAGGAAACAGTCAACAAAACAAAGAAGCAACCCACAGAATGAGAGAAGATATTTGCAAATGACACTACAAAGGGATGGTATCCAAGATCTATAAAGAACTACTCAAACTCAACACCCAAAAAGAAGATGAACACATCAAAAAATGGGTAAGAGACATGAAGAGGCACTTCTCTGTAGAAGATATACAAATGGCTAACAGACACATGAAAAAATGTTCAGCATCACCAGCTATCAGGGAAATTCAAATCAAAACCACTCTAAGATACCACCTTACACCAGTCAGAATGGCCAAAATTAACAAGACAGAAAACAACAAGTGTTGGAGAAGCTGCGGAGAAAGGGGAACCCTCTTACACTGTTGGTGGGAATGTAAACTAGTGCAGCCGCTTTGGAAAACAGTGTGGAGATTCCTTAAAAAATCAAAGATAGAGCTACCCTATGACCCTGCAATCGCACTACTGGGCATTTACCCCAAAGATACGGATGTAGTGAAAAGAAGGGCCATATGCACCCCAATGTTCATCGCAGCAATGCCCACAATCGCCAAACTGTGGAAAGAACCAAGGTGCCCATCAACAGATGAATGGATAAAGAAGATGTGGTACATATATACAATGGAATACTATGCCTCCATCAGAAAGGATGAATATCCAACTTTTGTAGCAACATGGACCGGACTGGAAGAGATTATGCGAGTGAAATAAGCCAAGAAGAGAAAGTCAAGTATCGCATGGTTTCACTTACTTGCGGTGCATGAGGGGTAAACTGGAGGACAGTGGGAGAAGGAACGTAAATGGGAACTAGGGTAATCTAGGGAGGGAAATGAAACAACATAGACTTTGGACACAAAAACAAACTGAGGGTCTTAGAGGGAGGGGAGTGGAGGGATGGGAGAGCCTGGTGGTGGGTACTGGGGACACCTAAAGCATGGAGCACTGGGTGTGGGGAACGGGGGATGAATCTTGGAACACTGGGGAAAAAAATTTAGTAACAATAAAAAAAAAAGAAGAAAAAACATCTGGATGATAAATTTGTAAAACAAGAAAGTCAAGCTCAGCTTCTCAATGGTAAATGGCTACTCTGAATAATTTTAAATTTTCCCTTGACCCTAATTGTAACTCTTTTGATGAAAAGACTAATAAATTATGAAACATCACCTCTGACAAATGACAAGACATCATCCAAATCTGTATCTGACCACAAAGAGCCGCCGTACTCTAGATGCTGGCCACTCAACCAGAACTGGGCCCAAGGGAATAAACACTGTTAGATTAAGGAACAAATGATAGGTTAAAAACACACAGACTAAATCTCATCTTCCCTTCCTGATAACAGTGATTTCCTAGGAAACAGATGTTCAGAATACATTTTGTAAGGAATGCATGAGCATAGAAAATGCTATGCCCTACAATGTTCTCCCTGCAGGGAAGCTAAGGGGCTCCTGCACCAAATCCAGAATGCTGACAGCTACTTCAGTTTTACGTTGTGGCTCCACTGGAGACAAAAGCCCAGGAGTTTTGGGGTTATAGAGAAATATTACCTCCAGTCCTCACATGGATGTGACATTGCGCCCAATGGACCTGCTGCTTTCTCTGAATGCGGACTTCCTCCCACAAGCTGCATGACTCAGACGCTGATTTCAAAAATTCGGGTCTTGTGAAGCCAGAGTTGAGAAGTGTTGTCAGGTGGACATTAGTAGTCACGTAAGGCCTGAACACCTGCTTCAGTTTCTGGGAGAAGGGGATACACATACTTGCCTTTTAAGTAGTAATTATCCTCACTCTAAAGTAGATCAATGACTGTGTTTTTGGAAAAGTGAAATCGCTCTTCCAAGTAAACATCTTTAACTCACCTGTTCCTCATGCAACTTGAGTGGGTCTGGTTTACTTCGGCTTCCAGGCCCCCACCTGCAGGGTCCTGAAAGTCCATTACCACCAACCCCGGGGACAAGGTGCACAATGCTGGAGTTGGGGGACGGCTCTGGGGCTTGTTAGCACCGCACCTGTTCTGGGCGGCAGGACCCTGGAGGACCCCCCTACACGATCCTGACAGCCCATTATCACCAACCCCAGGGGACAAGGGGCACAATGCTAAAATTGGGGGATGTCTCTGGGGCTTGTTAGTGCCACAGCCGTGCCTGAGGGACAGCGGGAACACCCTGCTGAACTTGGGGTGCTGCTCAAGGTTCATTACTTACACTGTGCCAGGGGATGGGGCACCCCACTGAAGTAGGGGACTCTGTGCTGTCCTTACATGCACTCTTCCTGGGGAACACAGGAAATGCTGAAATATTTGCAACCGTCCCACAAAACCTGGGGTGAGCAGGCACCATGGAGTTTGGGGATCTGGGGAATAAGGCCAGTTGATGGACATCCGGCAGAAGAGACATTCAAGGGAAAAAGAAAACTCTTCTGAATCTCCATGATGAATTTGCATTATGCACCCTTTAAGGACCCTGCCTCCCACCCAGGGTGCACCCTATGCACCCCCGGGATCCCCACCCCACCGCACAGCAGGCACTCACTGGCCCAGGGTCTCTCAGAGCATGGCTTCTCCTGCCCCACCTCTGCATTCCCCTCCCTCTGCAGCTCCAGGTCTGCCCACAGAGAGGTAACTGCACCCCAACACGGTGATTGGTTGGGGAGGGTGGTGCCCAGAGGCCATTGGATGCTGTGCCTGCCAGTACAGGGTGACCCACCCTTACACCTTTGCCTCCCTAGTATTGAAGGTGGTCCCGGAGGTGCCTCTCCCTGCCCAACGCCTGGCTGGGCCCGGGAGGCAAAAGTGAAGTTGTGGGCAAGGTACACACACACACACACCCCACTCTGACTGCCCAGATGGGGGTCAGAAGGGGAGGACACCCTGGGAGCAGGGTGGGCGACAAGGGGGAAAGAAGAAAAAGGTTGGGGAGATGGTTGGGCCAAGGGGCAGGGGCAGGGAACCACTTCCCTGGTTCCTGGCAAGAACCCAGATCCATAGCATGGGGAGGGGAGACAGGCCAGACTGATGGTCAGGGGGTCCCAAGGGGCCCAGTGGGTGTTGGAAAGGCACCAGGAGAGGACAGGGTCTGGGGTCTGGTGTCCATCACCACTCTGGACTACTAGAAGTAGGAAGAGATAACCCCCCCCCCCCCGAGTCCGGACAGGGCTACAGCACAAAGGTCTCAGCTTACTCTTCTGTCAGTTGTGCCATAGAGACAGGGTGTCCTTAGGGTCCCACAGGCTTGTAGAAGAGTCTATTGGCCTTGGACCTCCATCCCTGACCCACTGTGCTCCCAGTCATGGAAAATGCTTTGTACTCCCTGGAGGTCCTTCTGAGCAGAGGAGGCTTGGAGTGCTGAGGACCTGGGTATGCAGAACCTGGCAGAGCAGTAGACCACTGGTCTGGGGACAAGGTCAGGACCCTCCTTGATGAAGTCTCTGGGTCCCCATGTGGAAGAGGTTCCAGAGTCAGTGCTCTGGCCAGGGGAGAGGAGGCCTTAGGAAGGAACCCAGCACCAGGACAGGAGAGGGAAATGGGGACAAGGGAGGATTCTGAAGTTGCTCACATCGCCCCTGGAGCCCACACCCTCCTCCTGTGAGACACACAAAGACAGAGAGACATAGATTGAACAGAGGAAGGAGGGAACCAGAAGTCACAGACTTTCCTCGATCAGCTTGGAAATGACGCCGCATTCTCTTCCTGAGAGCACGGTCACACAGGCCATCCACCCTGGAGGGGAGGGGATTGCACAGGATGTGTGACCAGGATTCAGGAATGCCCAGGAACCGCTGCGGGAATGGCCCAGCACATGGGCGCAGATGAGGCCCTGGGACCTAAACCTAATGGGAGCCCCTGGAAGTCTGTGTCACCAGAGGACAAGATTGGAATCCATTCGCTGCAACCTTCCCATGGGGGCCAGGACACAGGTAGGAGGAGAGAGGATTTGCCTGGACCCCAGAGCAGATCCAGGCCCCTCTGGAGTGTCCCATGCCAAGACCAGCCCCTGGCTGATCCTTGCATTTTCAAGTGTGTGCACCAGCCTCCGTGACAGCAGGTACAGAACGTATGTAGAGGTCCTACCCCTGACGGTGTCCCTAGCAGTAGAAGCCAGAACACCCCACTCTGCAGATGGGGAGCCTGAGGAGGCTCCGAGAGGCACAGGGTCTGCCCAGGGTCACAGTCAGTCACAGTCCTGGGCATGAGCAGGAGCCTGGTCTGAACCAAGCTCTGTGTCCTCACAGTGGGGACACTGGCTGCACCCAGGCCTCCCAGGGACTATGGATTGGCTATGTGGGTGTCACTGTATGGATGGGTCATGGGGTGGAGGGCGAGCATTGAGGAGCTGAGGGAGGGGGACCCTCAGGGGGGCTCTTGTGTGAAGAGGAAGTCAGGTAAGGGGCCCCCAGACACTGGTGAACTCACTTCCCTGACAACAGAGCCCAATAGAATTTGGAACCCAGGTAACCAGGCACCCACATTCAGGAGACATCCCCCTGCCCAGCTCATTTCATTGGAGATCATCAAACGAAGAAAATGTTCTCATGTTGTATACCGAGGTCTGGGGGCTGCAAACAGAGGAAAGCCTGCCATGAAAACACTTCCCCTCACTGGGGATGTCCTGTCAGGGCTCCCCAACGCTTCTGGCGGTTCAGACGAAAGGACCGAAAGGTGACACCAGGAGGCCAGAGTGGGCCACCCAGCCCCACATGCTCTGATCCCACCTGTGCAGCCCCAAGTCCCCTGTGTGTGTGTGTGTGTGGAAAGGGGGCTCATGTAGAGTGGGGACAACCTGGGCAGGAGCAGGCTGATGAGGGGTTGGAGCCTGGTGGGTGGGTCATGTTCACACCCCAGGTCAAGCCTGTTTATCCTGAGATCCCTGCAGGGATGGGTCACTGTCCCGGGTGCAGGGCTGTGCACACACAGGTCTGTGTCTGATCTGGGAGCAGCAGGGGGACTGGGGAGGAGGACAGTGGGGATGGCCAGGCAGGGCTGTGATGCCTCCAGGCCAGCTTCCTGTCTCTGTCTTTGCAGAAGGCCATGGATATGACATGCACTCCTCCCTGATACAGGAGTCCCCAGTCCTGGGAAGGCCACCAACACCACCCAGGCCACTGTCCCTGGTGTTAATACATCAGACTGCAGTCCAGGACCCAGAGCCCATGGAGGCTGAGCCCAAGGGTGAGAAGGCTGGGGTTGGGTGCCTGTGGGTGTATGGGGATGGGTCAGTGATGGGCCCCACCGGGAGGAGCCCGCAGAGGTTGGCGTGGAGCCAGGAGCAGTAACTGGGCTTGGAGCACCCAGGGGGTGGACTGCAGGGGGGGAGATGTCCTGGTGAGGGTTCCCTCCCAGCTGCAGCTTCTCTGGGAGGCCCTGGGCTGTGCTCTGTCTCTATAAGGCACATGGAGAGGTAGGCATGTGGGTGCGCTTTTCTCCTCTCGCAGCTGCTCCATCTGAGGAGGCAGAGCCGGTCCCAACTTCAGCAGCCCAGGACGGGGGAATGGTGCCTGGAGAGACTTCATCAGGAGACCAGGAGCCCACAGGTGAACTGTTACCTGCCCATGGAGAGGCTGACCCTGGTCAGGAAGAGCTGGCACCTGCTCCTGTCCCCGCCCCTGCTCCTGCCCCTTCCCCTGCCCCTGCCTGTGCTCCTGTTCCTGCCCCTGACCCAGATACTCCCTTGATCCT
>PITA01035634.1:0-10315 GCA_004023965.1 Spilogale gracilis | reverse complement strand
CCTGGGTGGCTCAGTTGGTTAAGCCGCTGCCTTCGGCTCAGGTCATGATCCCGGAGACCCGGGATCGAGTCCCACATCGGGCTCCCTGCTCGGCGGGAAGCCTGCTTCTCCCTCTCTCACTCCCCCTGCTTGTGTTCCCTCTCTGGCTGTGTTTCTCTCTGTCAAATAAATAAAATCTTTAAAAAAAAAAAAAAAAAAATAGAAGCAGATGTGTCTGATCTGTTCTTTCAAGAGGGGAGAAATGCTTCCTGTGTGGAGGTGCCTTTGAAATATTGACCATCATTTCTTCTAGGAGACTTCTGAATTTAACTTGCTTTCAGCCTTTAAAAATGTACACAGCTCTTACCTTTAATTCTTTATTGTAGGGATCATGGTGATTTTTGTTGTTAATGACATATCTAATTATTCCTGTTAAAGAAATTGATTTATTCTGGTTCTCTTCTCTGTCACTTATTTGTGGTGGTGAGGTGGGGAAAATGGAGAAGGTGGGGGACTAGTAACCATCAGTCATGGAGTATGCTCTAGGCCTTCTCTTGCTGATGGAGATGGTACTTTAGCCACCTTCTCCTTTCCATTTTATGGCTTTTAGCTGCCATTATAATTTCTTAGCAAATGCTGGACTGGAGAAAGGTGATTGATCCTTTTTCCATGTACGCCCTTTCCTCCCACAGCAGTACGTTCTGGGTGCAGTAAGAAAATAGGACTCTAACTAGGCTATTTCTACCTTCTAGCAGGAATATTAATAGTAACTAACATATGTAATTATTGTGTGATGTCATTGTCCTAATTATGTCACATACTAATGTAATCTTTGAACGAGTCTTGAGCTTTTTATTGCCATTTTTTTACTAGAGAAGAACTAAGATTGACAGAAGTTTAGTAACTTACCTGTGTCCATATAGTGCTTAGCCAAGCTAGGAGTAGAGTTCAGCTCTTACAGACTCAAATTTTTAATCCAATTAAAAAAAGTTCTTTTTAACTTCTATTATGAAAAATTTGAAATACATAAAAAAAAAACTAGATAGAATATATTGAACAATCCGCATATATTTCATCTATACTTATAATTACAAGTTAATAATGTGTTACCGTGCTTGCTTCATCAGTTTTGCTCTTGAAAGCTTTAAAACATGTCCTATAAAGTATGATATTATTTCTGTTAGTAGGCATCTTTTTTTTGGGGGGGGTCAGTGTGCATCTTTAAAAAATAAGGGCATTTTCTTATATAACTGCACTGTTTACACATTTCATTTATTCTTCTTAACTTGGTATTGTTGAACAGCCCTTCTCTCCTTCTCTTTTTCCGTACCATTGTTTTTTTTTTTTTTTTTCCCTTAAATAATTTATTTATTTGACAGAGCACAAGAAGGCAGAGCAACAGGCAGAGGGAGAGGGAGAAGCAGGCTCCCTGCTCAACCCAGATATGGGGCTCCATCCCAGGACTCTTGGATCATGACCTGAGCCGAAGGCAGATGCTTAACTGACAAAGGCACCGAGGCGCCCCGACACCATTGGGTTTTGAGAAGACTGGGTCCTGTGACTCCCAGATTCTTAGCCATGATACTGGTCTGCTTTCCGAGGGACCTATGCAAAGGAAGTGGCGAGCAGAGGGCTAGCGAGTCGGAAGTCCCCGAGGTGTACCAAGTGCACCAGACTGAGGCTTGAATTCTTTGAGTGGGAGACCTAGGCTGGAACAAATTGCCGGCAAACAGAATTTGACACTTTAGTCACCTATTTCCAAGCAAAACAAAACCCTCACTAAAACCCACAAAATAATGTTTTTTTTATTACCTTCCTCTTGTTAGTAGGATATGAACCGTTGTTTTAAAATTTGTTTGGATATAATTATACTAGAACATAATTACACTAAAAATAATTACAGACATTGCAAAAATCACTTTTTATTCCCTTTTCATTCCACAGGCATTTAGAGAGTCTTTACTCTTTTCAGAACTCTTCTGGGGCTTTGCAAGAACATTCTGTCCACAGCAAGTTTATAATTCAGTAGGGGAGAGAGCTTCTGTGAAACAAAATACATTTCCATATAAATTGGAGCATGCAGGTAATACAGGTCAGGTTAAGTGAAACATGCCTTGGAAATGATGAGAGGGGCCACTGCCAAATCGAATGTAGAGGGCAGTGGGAAGAGGTGGTATTTGAGGGAACCAAAAAGTAGAATTTGACGCTTAGTCACCTTGGGCAGCCTGAAGAAAGCAAACAAAAGTGTAGAGCTGAGAAAGCATAAGGAATACAAGTTGTGAGTTAGTGCATTCGAATGTCCTTAGATTTAGGAAATGTCTTTCTAAAAGACCTACCTTACATTTTGCTTCCCTGTCTCTTACGTTTCGGTACCTACTGACTTTTCACCCTTGGGCATGTTAACAATAGACATACATTGGTTGGCATGGTTCTCATACCCAGTACAGAGGGCATCATTTTATTTTCTGATACTATGGTTATGTTAATTCTGATTTGTCACGTGGCCTCTTGTTCCTTAGGTTCAGCCAATCCATGGGATGCATCACACTATTTTCCTAAAGGCCACATATAATACAGTTTTCATATGTTTTACTCCAAAATCAGTGTAACAAAGCAATTCCATGTATGTGTTTATTGTCAAATCTCTGTCCTAACCTCTTGCTAATGGAATCTTTTCATGATACCTTTTAAAATAATTTTCTTTTCCTTCAGAAAAGCAATTTAAAGATAGGATGTGAAGAAACATTTTCACTTAAAGCATTTAACGGTTCTGACACCTTTATAGTAACTTAAGACATCTCTGATCTCTTAATGAGTTAATATATGAAAATTGGCTTCTTCATGAAGACCTCATATACACATTTCTTTTGAATAACAATGAAATTACTAAACAGTTTTTTTCCCCAAGTGTTTCTGGTTGTAGCAAATCTGATTAAGATGAAATTTAAATTATGGGTCCAGTTTATTCTCTGTGGTGTTAATTTTCTTATTTTTAATAATAGGGTGATATGATGGACCTATGAGGAAGGTGACATAGAGGGGTACAACTTGGAGTGATAATAGCAACTAACACGTAGTGGGTCCCTACTCTGGGCCTAGTATAGTGCCAGACGCTTTATGTATGCTAGCTCTAATTCTTAGGATAACAAGTAGATAGATAGTAGATAGATAGCATTTGCAAAAGAAGAAACTTTCCTTTGAGAGAATTAAGTGGCCTAAGACTATATAACCAGAAAGCCGCAGATCAGGGTTTCAGATCCAGACCTGTCTGATTCCAAAGCTTGTATTTTTCTATGATTCTAGAATGCTCATTAGTAAAGGAAGTTTTCAGTATCTTTATTGCTTTAGAACCCTTTAGACAGATTTAGAACAAGTCAGGTAATGGCAAATATGAGAACAGTGTGGTTGAGTTCTGTGGGAGGTCAGAGATAATAGAGGATTCTGAGTGTCAGCAGAGCTTGTGTGGGGAGCAGTCAGTGCAGTTTAGCTGGAACAGAGGTGCATTAAAGGAATAGTGGCACATGAGACTAAGACGGATGCTTGGGGCCTGGTCATGGGAGGTTTGGAATGCTAGCCTGACTCATAGAAATTTGGTTTAAATAAATGATGACAATATCTAGATGTTAATAAGAAGGGTAGAAATGACTTTATTTTTGCCTTAGTGGGTTTCTTTCCAAGACTTTGGTGTAATAATTTTAAGTATGTTGGTAAGTTCCCTCTACTGTAAGTAAAAGTAGGATCTGGCCTTAGGCAGACACAAGAGGACTAGATACTTGGTGGCTTTTTTCATGTTTTGTGAGGTTAATGTCTGGTGACATAGTCTGCATGGTCAGCCCGAACAAGAGGTTTGGCTTAGGGCCATACTGATATAGTAGCGATCTCACTGTCAGCTCTTATTCCAATTAGATCTTTACAAAAATTTTTGCAGTTAGAGCCATTCTTTTGACTGCGAAATCTCTCTGTGTGTGCATTTATTTAATAGGTGTATTTTGGTGTATGATCCAGTTCAAGAGAAATGAGTCTCTCCTGTAGTCCATACATTTTTTTTAAAAATGTAATCATCAGGAGCCCAAATAAAAGAAATGCCATCTCTCTCTCCCCTTCCTGGCCCTTTCTCCTTTGAATGTTATCTTATCATTCATTTACTAAATAGTTTTTATTGTCCACTAGTTCAGGCTCTTTGGAGGCCTGTCAAAGGAACCTAACATTTCAGTTCACTTAGCTGTAGCCAAACGATTCCCAATGCCTGTTTTTTTCTTTGCCTTTATTCATGTTGCTGCTTCTGCCGTGGTCATCTCTGTTCTCTCATCTCTCCTTAATTTCCCTGTTTCCTTATTCTGATTAGTACTTGTTCTTCAAGGTCTGATTAAATAGTGGTGGAGGATTTGGCTTATTTATTTATTTATTTATTTATTTATTTATTTATTTTGACAGAGAGAAACACAGTGAGAGAGGGAACACAAGCAGGGGGAGTGAGAGAGGGAGAAGCAGGCTTCCTGCTGAGCAGGCAGCCCGATGTGGGGCTTGATCCCGGGTCTCCGGGATCATGACCTGAGCCGAAGGCAGTCGCCTAACCAACTGAGCCACCCAGGCGCCCCGGATTTGGCATATTTAGATGAACTATGGGAAACTTCTATTACAAGTAATAGGTGTCAGTCGTTAAGTTGCTTTCTTATTCAGTCAAGTTCAGTTGACTTTTTGGACCTACCCTTCTTTATGAGGCTAGCTATCTTTGTCAAAAGAGAATTAAAAAGTGATTTACAGATAGAACCCCAGGTTTGTCAAACATTTATTGACTTTCTAAAACATGTGAGATCCTTTGTTAGAATTATTGGGGGGTGGTGTTTAACAATAGGATGTGATTGCTGAACTCTAGGCAGCTCCTTCTGATAAGCTTATACATCTATTGGGGTGTAAGACTTAATTGTATAGAGCTAACTATTATGTATGACAAGACATGGGGAATTCTGTAATTTAAATATACCAGAATGCCTTTACAAGTCAGGAAAGACAAATTAATTCTACCTGGAAGGATGTGAGGGAGGTTTTATGGAAAGCATGGCATGATAGTAGGCAGAGGCAAGAACAAGGTACCCTATTTCGGGTACAAGGCAGGCACAGTGTATAAGCAAAGGTGTGAATATAGGGTACATTCAGAGTTCTAAAATGGCGGTTTTAGTGGGTTGGAACATTTAGATAGAAGGAAGTATAAGCTGAACAAATAGGTGGGGCCAGAAAAGGTACAATTAATTCTAAGATCATTGGACTTTATTTTTAGGCAGTGAACTTTTTTTTTTTAAAGATTTTATTTGAGAGAGGGTGTGTGTGTCTATTTGCTCAAACATGAGCTGGGGAGAGGGGTAGAAAGAGAGGGAGATGGGTAAGAGGATTCCCCACTGAGCAAGAAGCCAGTGGCTAGGTGTATTCCTGGGACCCAGAGATTATGACCTGAGCTGAAGGTAGATGCTTAACCAACTGAGCCACCCAGGCGCCCCAGGCAGTGAAAATTTCTAAACAAGGGAGTGACATGATAGGAGCTATGTTTTATTAGATAACTTGGAGGGTGGTGAGGAGAATGGATCAGACGCAGCACTGAGGATCAAATTTAATTTAGATGGGAAACAGGATGAATAAAGATTTGAAAGTATGGATATGGATTGGTGTCTATGGATGGATGGGAATATAAAGAAAATATGATATCTGTTTATCTATCTGTATATCTATGTTTTATGTATCTTCCTCTCTTTCTCTAGAAGGTACCTAAGTTCTAGTACTTTTCCTTTTCCTTTTCTCTACCCAAGGTAACAAGAAAAAAAAAAGCTGCTTTTATTTTTTTATTTATTTTTAGTGCAGGGTGGTTTTAGCAAGAAATGTAGAGCAGGGTCAATGGGCAGACAAGCAAACAAGCTTTCGGTAAAGATTGTCAACTAGACACATCACTGTTTTGTCGATTTTATCTTTAGGTGGTTACTATGTAAAGCACTTCTTGCCACTGACATAAAAGTTTTTCAGACTTCATTCTGACTTTTACCGCGCCATCTGCAGGAGCTTTCATTCTGTAGGAGACGAATACCGACACTTACGGTTTTACCAGCAGCAATTACATAAATAATTTTAATGTGAGATTTTGCATAGTTCCATAAGATGTATTTAGTATTTATTCTTTTTTAAAAACAATGTAATTGTAGAGAGGAGAGTTGAAAGTTACTACACACTGAAAAATCTAGGAAATATTTGAATTCCTTTAATACTTTTTCCTTTCTCTCCTGAATTTTCATGTAATTAAATACATGAATGAATGCATATATATGGATGAATGGAAACGAATGCCTTTAAAACTGAATCATTCCTAGCAGCTGGGAAAAAGTCATCTTTTAGCAGTTTAATAATTTCATGTCATCTAATACCTATAATAGTAATAGGATAATTTCTCTGATTAAGGAATAGGTTTTAGTGCAGATTTATTTTTTATGACTACAAGATTAGCACATGCTTGCTGTATAAAAAGGCTCGAACAGTACAAGAGTGAATATTGTGGAAAAAAAAAAGTGAGTCCCTATCATTCTGCCAGTAAGGTAACAAAACTATACTTTGGTGTACTAAGGTGGGTTATTTTAAAGCCTGGAAAGAAATTTTTGGCATTTATGTTTAGGATTTTATTCTTCTATTAAGGCTTAGATTTTGTATCTGTCTCTTGAGTCTTTTATAGCCAAAAACGATAGTAAAAGGACTATTTCATTATCATTTTTCATCCTTTAAGGCTATCCTACAACCTGTTTTTCCAGCTTGCAGGGGAGGATTGATTATATGCTTGCCTTAACCTTGACTCCCTTCTACCACTCTTCCCACCCACCTCCCGATTTTTAAAATTTTGATTTTGTTACTGTCATTTTAGTGTCATAGTTATAAGGGTCATCCTCATACATGGTAAGAGTGAAATTGTGTTATGGTAATTAGGGTATTTGTAATACCTTGCTATCAAGTTCTCTGTAGAAGAGTTTTCAGCGCAGTACAGCATTGTCAATTCTTCGGATTGCCTTTAAGCCAAAAAATGCTCTGTTGCCTGCAGAAATGTTTATAGGTGTGGACATATTTCACCTCCCGTTTTACAGTGGTTGTCTTCAGCAAGGGTGGTAGTAGCACTAGAGCAATTCTCTTCTATATTTTACTGCCACTGAAGAAAATTACTCTTAATGTGAAGAGTCTGATAGGATGTAACTCTCTGGTATTTCTTATGTTTCAAAGTCATCATTATACTCATGCCAGGAAGAAAACTTAGGTGATAGATCTAATGTTATAAAATTAGACAAGTATAGTGAATTGAGGTGCTGTTTTTTCGTGTGTGAATGGTAAGTGATAACCAGGGCTTCAGAAATATAGCTGTTCTTTACATTTGAAAGAAGAAAAGCAAAAAAGCTGTTTGTTTTTTTTTTTAAGTTTTTGGCTGGCTTCATTGTTGTCAAAACCTAACTATGGTATGTACACTGCATTAACCACTCTTTTTTCTGCAGTATAAGCTTTATGAATAAGCACAGATTGTGCTGTAAATATTTGTTGAGTATTAATGGATATATATGAGTTAAGTTGAGTTAAATGGGTATATATGTTTTATCATCTCTAGGTATGGGCTAAAGATAGTATAATTATGATTCTTCTTTCTCCAGTAATACCTTCTGGCACATAGTAGGCACAACATAAATATTTGAGAGATAGGCATCTTTGTTGTAATAGATGAATCTCTGATACCTTTTTCTTAAAAAAAATATTTTATTTATTTATTTGACAGAGAGAAACACAGCCAGAGAGGGAACACAAGCAGAGGGAGTGAGAGAGGGAGAAGCAGGCTTCCTGCCGAGCAGGGAGCCCGATGTGGGACTCGATCCCGGGTCTCTGGGATCATGACCTGAGCTGAAGGCAGTCGCTTAACCAACTGAGCCACCCAGGCACCCCATGATACCTTCTGTCTATACCTAGACCACTGCTACTCTTCTTGACTTGGGGCTATTTAGAGAATTTTATCAAAGTTTAAAGTAATTTTTTGTTAGCAAAATTTTTTAACGTTTCTTGTCACAAAAAGAATTCAGTTTTCTTTGTTGGATTGTTTAGCTGTTGCAGAGAACTTGGAATCGGCTGTTAAAACATGTTACTGTTTTGTGGGGAATTTTAAAACTTTTTTCTCAACAGGTTTAGACTAACTGATCAAGTATTTGAAGCAGTTACTCAGGAATTACTATATGCCATTTACTTTGAAAACAGTGTAGCACAGAGAACATGGAATCTCTGGACTGGACCCTTTCTGTCCTGTTTAAAGGTGAGGTGGGCCAAGCATTCAATGCCTTTCCTGGGACTTGGCTCCACAAAGCCATCCTAAGTCATCTTTCAGTCAGTGACAAGGAAATCATATGTACACTATGATGTCCCTTTCTTCAAGGATGCTTGGTGATGTGCGTAGAGCTTAAATGTCAGGATTCCTTGTTAAAGATTTCCATTTGTCATTTATACCTGTCTTTGATTTGATCATCATTGCCTTATGTAACAATATACCAGTAGATGCAGAGAAACTACACTTACTCCCATACCCTCCAGAGAGCAGTTTTTCTTCTACAAGCTTGGCTACCTAGTTTGGTATCAGCTAATAATTTCTTGATCTGATGGAGGTGATGTTGATAAACCAATTTTATTTAAATGGCTATATGAAGGTAATGGGACCATAATATGAAGTTAGTGTACTGACAACAGTCATGTGCTCTGCAGTGCTATTTCATTAGACGCGCAGACATGGAATTACCTTTGTAAGTAGTATGAGATGAATTAAGTGGAGCATCTACAGGGCAGATACACTACAGCGATGCTGTGAAGTGCAGCGTGAAGCAGTGTTGCATAGATGTTGATGATTAGATAGCAAATAATTAAATCTGTTAGATGTATTCGTGTACTAAGTCAGGGTACTTATGTGCACTAGACTACTACAGTCTTTCATGGAACATTTACTCTCTACTGGAGACACTGTTTTAGGTACCTTCAGATATTATCTCACTTAATCTTTGAAAGCTTCTTTGAGAAGTAGTTGGAGCCATTCAGAATATACATTCATAGTGGAAAGTGTAGTAGGTGAGCTATTAGTTATATTAGCCAAATTGATTAACCATTAACATGGAGAATTGAGAGTTTATATTTTGGTCCTCAGACCAAACTCAGTGTCATAATCACTCAGAATTTCAGAAAAGGAATCTGAAATCATTCTTAGGATTAGACTGTTGGGAGCCAAGCTCTTTGGAACTGTGGAGGGCAGGAGAAGGGGAATTTCCAGGGACCAACTTTGCTTTCTCATCCTAGATGAGGATATGACTTTGTTGATGTTATTTGATTTAGGAATCAGGAAAGTTTATTGTCAAACATTCCTTTCAGTGGAATTCATGATGTGAGTACTTTTGAATGGTGAGGTAAAACCTTTGGGACAGTGGAATAGGAGGAATC
Organism: Spilogale gracilis; assembly: GCA_004023965.1. Classification (NCBI taxonomy): domain Eukaryota; kingdom Metazoa; phylum Chordata; class Mammalia; order Carnivora; family Mephitidae; genus Spilogale; species Spilogale gracilis. The sequence continues at coordinate 859 of PITA01035634.1, read as the reverse complement.
TCTCAGCTCAGTTGGGACCTTTCCTGTGTGAGGCACATGGAACCCAAGAGGTAAAGGAAAAGCCAACCAAAGATAAACTGTGTATGTGCCTATTCTGTGCCTCCTTATGGCCACCTGGCTTTTATTAAGTTCTATAGCATTGGCTAAATAATTCGGAATTTGAAGAAGTGTATGTGTGTGGTCTCGCTTAGCCAGTCCATAACTTGTTTTTATAAAGGTATAAATTGCTGTGATTTTCATTTTGCTCAGAAATAGGGTTTATATACTCACTTTATGTGGTTTAGGATTTGTAACTTTAGTATATCCCATTTATGAACATGAACAAAACTCATCAGGGTCCAGCCCCCTCCAGAGACATGAAGAACAGAAAGTATTGGTTACTCTTCTTGCCTTGCCCTGCAGTTGTTTGCTTGTTTTCATAGCATTATATAGCAAGCATGGTGGTTATGTATCTAGCTTAGGCCAGAAAAATAAAGTAATACACATTTTAACCGACACATTTTAGAAGAGGGTCCCAAGAAGAATAAAGGAGATGAGTCAACTCCCAAGAAGTGTAGATTAAGGTAATATCAGCTGTTATGGACAACCTGGGAACCTAAGCTGATCTGTTTAACGTTGTTCCTTTAGGAGAACAAAGTTTTAAATTCCAAGTCAGTAAATTCATGGCCAGTGTCACACATTTGACTTTAAAATGTATGTTTTGGGGGCACCTGGGTGGCTCAGTTGGTTAAGCAACTGCCTTCGGCTCAGGTCATGATCCCGGACACCCGGGATCGAGTCCCACATCGGGCTCTCTGCTCGGCGGGAAGCCTGCTTCTCCCTCTCTCACTCCCCCTGCTTGTGTTCCCCCTCTGGCTGT
>PITA01035633.1:0-10316 GCA_004023965.1 Spilogale gracilis | reverse complement strand
TGATGCTTACCAGAAGAGAAGTGGATGGGGCAATGAGTTTAATCTGTAATAGGGATTAAGGAGTACACTTGTCATGATGAGCACAGGGTGAAGTATGGAAGTATTGAATTACCATTTTGTACATATGAAACTACTATAACACTGTTAACTAGAATTAAAAACTTTTAAAGAGGCTATTGAATTCAATAAAATAGTAATTAGAGATTTTATATTTTCCTTCATTTGTCCTGAAGTAACTGGTTATAGATTAAGTTCTTTATTCTACAGTAAACATATGAAATACATAAGTATACTTTCAGTTTAAAAACTTGCATTTTAGTTTTTCAATAAAGATTTCTCATGATAATGTGATATGTGGGAATTGGAAAAATAAAATCTACTAGTGAAATTTCTTCACTTATATCTCACATTTTTAAATGACTTGAGTCAGCTTATTATATATGGATATTAACCAATGTAAGCCATCCCAATAAATATGGATATTTCTGTGATTATAGTTCTGAGATAAATAAGTTTTTCTAACAAATGTTCTTGCCTTTGGTTATTCTCATTTCAGGGGCTTTATTTCCATTAAATTCTTAAAAATGGAAAGATTACATATCAGACATCTTTCTACAGATTTCCAAATGCAATTTATGATTTTTTTTTTTTGCTTTTGCAAGTGTACTATGTAGCTTATCATAACTTTAGGGGGAAACAAGGTTTCTATTCTTCTAAACACTGTTCTTGATAGTGATTTCTTGTTGATCTTGATAGTTGTAAATGTGAAGCTCAAAGAACCCAAAGAATTTCCCATCTTTACTCATAGTTCCTGGTTGATAGGTGAAATAAAGGTTATTCCTAGTTTTTGTTTTTGTTTTAGTAGAGAGAAGCATTGATTTTACTATAGAAGACACATATCAAATGCTGGAAGGTACTGTTAGATTAAAATAAATTTTAGAAGCTTAGAATAGATAATAGAGGTCACAAATGATGAATTTTTTCATTTTATTTTCCTTTTGCATTTAAGTGTAATGTCTCATCTTATTTTTTATGTTTCCTTTCAACAGATTAAACTCTAATGAAATTGACCCAATGCACTCAACATGCAGGCTCCTAATATTCTATGATTAAGTGGCAGTATTAGATGATTCACTTCATTAAGGTACATAAACCTATGAGTAGTAATGAATCAGTTGAACATGTGAGCTTGCCAATTCTGATGTATTTTTTTGCCAACTACAAAATATATTTATTCAGTGGTCATGTTGACAACATTCTTTCTAACATAATATGATTAGTTTGGTTTCTTTTTTTTCCCAGATCAAAATTCCAACATCATTTTTCAGTATCCCAGTTTTTAGATATTATGATATTTCTGGAAAACAGAAAAGAAATACTAGATTATATGAAGGAAGGATATTTAGAAAAAAATTTTTAAGATTTTATTTGTCAAATAGTGAGAGAGCACAAGCAGTAGTAGGGGCAGGCAGAGCAGGCAGAGGGAGAAGCGTGCTTCCCGCTGAGCAGGGAGTCTGATGTTGGACTAGATCCCAGGACCCTGGGATGATGACCTGAGCTGAAGGCAGATGCTTAAGTGACCGAGCCACCTGGGCATCCCTAGAAATATTTTTAAATTAGGAAATAAGAACTGTGCAAAGAGACATAATGTTTTAAGTATATTTAATCTTGACTTATTGAATATTGGCATCTGAAATAGCTTTTGATATTATATGCCTTTGTTATAAATATTTGTCACTAGCAAATGTATATCTATGAAATGTTTCAAGTTTTTAAAAGAATTGCAAATAAAGCAGAACACATAGTTGCCATGCATGATTTCTTCATTGTTTTCTTTTGGTTTGTATTTTTTTGTCATAACCAAAAAGTATCCCATAGATGACTGTATCTTTGTGTACAGGATGTTTCTTTACATTAATGAATCACACTGCATGTAGGGAGAATCTTATAAAAGCTACCATTTTATAGTCAATTACATGGAATGCTTACTAACTTTTAATTATATATTAATTTTCTCTTAAAAATCTCAAAGAAGGACAGCTGGGTGGTTCAGTTGGTTAAGCTTCTGCCTTCAGCTCAGGTCATGATCATGGGGTTCTGTGATCAAGCCCCAAGTGCTGGTTTATTTTAATATAAACCCTCAGCCGCGGACCTGCTTCTCCCTCTCCCTTTCTTGCTCTCACTATCTCTCAAATAAATAAAATCTTTAACAAAAATCTCAAAGTTGTGAGATAGAAGTTAATGAATTCTCATTAAGAGCAATCATATTTCTCATTACATAAGAATTTTCTTTGTTTTTATAAACTTGGAGAAAAGCTTAACTTCATTAAGCATTTGAAAGAGTTTTGTAGGTAAGTCAGTATTTTTTTTTAAAGATTTTATTTATTTGACAGAGAGAAACACAGGCAGAGAGGGAATACAAGCAGGGGGAGTGAGAGAGGGAGAAGCAGGCTTCCCGCTGAGTAGGGAGCTCGATGTGGGGCTCGATCCTGGGTCTCCGGGATCATGACCTGAGCCAAAGGCAGTCGCCCAACCAACTGAGCCACCCAGACGCCCTGGTAAGTCGGTATTTAAAGCAGGATGTGTACTGACTTTTAAATGGCTATATAGACCTACAGTTATTTCTATAATGACTTATATATACAACATATTATATATGTGTATATAAATATAGTCACTGTATATAAGACACTTTAAAAAAGTAGAGGTGGAATCAGAATATAAAATGCAATTTTATTACTTTTATTGTAAATCAGGTCATATCTTTGGCATATAGTAGTTAATGAAATACCTTTACAGAAAATAGGAAGCACTGGTGACTGAATTTAACAGAAGTGAACTTATCTCAGAGGTCAGTATATATCACCAGTATGAACCTTATTTTCAAGGGATTAATGTTTCATCATCCAGGTTAGATCAATCTATTAACGTTTACCCTTCTAACCATAGAGTATTATAATCATATTTAACAAATATGTTCTGAACCTTAGGTTGAAGGAGAAAGTATCTGCCCTCCTCTTCCAGGTCAAATCACAACACTGATTACAGTGCTCTATACCTGGCTTTGACCTTGACAGTGCTTGACTGTGGATAGAGGTCATTTGATATTTAAGAGACCAGTGTTTTAAGTTAGTTTTAATTTAAATAGATGCTCACTATTGACATACTTATTTACAACTGCCTGTGTTTTCTTTTAGGAGTTTCATGGTTTCAGTTCTTATATTTTAGGTCTTAATCCATTTTGAGTTTACTTTGTAAATGGTGTAAAAAAGTGGTCCACTTTTATTCTTTTGCATGTAGCTGTCCAGTTTTTTCAGCACCATTTATTTATTTATTTTAAAGATTTTATGTATTTATTTGACAGAGAGATAGATCACAGGCAGACAGAGAGGCAGGCAGAGAGAGGGGGTCTGATTTGAGTCTCTTATACACAGCACATAGAGGGATCATAATTTTTATCCAATCACCCTATCCAGTTTTGATTGAAATATTTAGCCCAATTACACATAAAATAATTATCAATAGGTAATTGTTGTCATTTTGTTCATTGTTTTCTTATATTATGGTTCTTTTTTCTTTTATCTTTTCACTTCACAATATTTTACTGAATTCACATTATGGCACTTTTCTTGGCCCTAAACTATTTCTACACTGTTAGAGTACATTTCCATGCTTCCTCTACAGCAATTGTAAATAATTATGATATTGACAGATTTTTCTTTTGTAACATCATGACATAGATTTATTTAAAAATTTGAAGAAAATCAACATTTTGAGTTATAAACAATAATGAAAGCTGTCCTTCCTCTATGAGTTTACTGACTACTATTCGTTGAATTCATATATAGTCCATCATCTATATTAACCATATTAATAATAACTAGGAGATCTGTATTAGTATCACATTTCACAGATATGAAATATGATTACTAGCAAGAGTAGGAAAATTGCCCATTGTCACAGAGTTAGCAAGTTCCAGATTGAGACTTACACCCATTCTGACTCCAAATCCTATGGTCCTGATCATTTCACCATGATACTGCCCTCAAACAGAATAGAATTCTCCTTCTCTCCTTCATCCTGATATATAAAAGTCATTATCAGTAATCCCTGGTGATTCGAGTCTCACCCAATGTCTCTGATATGGGTAGAGACATTTGCTTGGGTACAGAAAGCCTTGGTTTCACACATGCCATAGGTGCTACTCTTACCCCCTCCCTCTTTTTTTCCTCTTACTCCCTCCCTCTGTCCTTTTTTCTCTACTCCTCACTGCCTTCCTTTTCCTCCCCCTCCCTCTCTCCCTTTTCCCACTTCTCTCCTCTCTCTCTCTCTCTCTCTCTCTCTCTCTCTCTCTCTCTTTCTCTCTCTCTCACACACACACACACACACACATATAAACACACTCATTTGCCCAGCTATACTCAAGTATGCTTACTTGTTTTTTCATTTGTTTATATAATTTGGATAAACAGACAAATAAGTGATGATCACTTCTTTTTTACTATGGAAAAACATTTACTTTCTTTTTGAAAAAAGTTACTCAGTGGATAGTCTGTACTATAAGTGCTGGTTTATTTTAATATAAACCTAATGATCAATTTAAATAACCAAATTGTAACGTTAACATTTTCAAGGTTATATAGTATATATGATTTGATTATCACAAGCAAATAAAAATTTTCAAAACAATCTTCATTTATCTACCCACATCTGTGATATAAAACAGATAATTTCTTAACAACAGTTTTAATCCCACAATTAACAAACACTGACATAAATGTCAGTTTACTTGACCTGACTTTGTTTTACTGGTTGGCACAGGATTTTATCGTTTGTTGATTTCCAGTAGATAATAGATTGAAACTGCTTTTAATAGTGTTGGTTACTGAAGCATGCTGTTACAATGTAACCTCAAGGTATCCCTTATAAATGTTGTGGAAAATCTCCTATAGGACAGCAGTAAAATAATTTGTCCTTGTTTATTCCCAGGAGAGCATATCCATATACTTTGTTGCTATGATCCTTCAAGAATTGTCCTTTATCGTGTTCATATTGTTATAGGTGAAATCACTACATTTTCTGATCTAATTCATAGATATTACAACAATTGATCTTGGTCACTATTGGCTTATGGGAAAAGCATTTTTAAATTTAGGCTTTCCTAAAATGATTACTCTATTTTCTGCTTTTCCAGCATACATTCTTTGTATTCATTTTCTCTTTTGTCCTTTTCTGAAATATTTCATTGAATTTTTGGTTTAGGGGTTCCTTGTTCTTAAATAGATAAATTCTGTTTTTCACCTTTTCCTCTGTGCACCTGCCCCCAGTTCCATTCTACAACTCCATAAATATTTCTCATTTTGCAAGAAGGAGAACTGACACATTTTAACTTATTTTTGATTAATGAGGTGTGTGTGTGTGCACTAATTAGAAATTTATGTCCTTTGAAATGCTACATGATGATATGCAAGAAGTTAGCACATTTGTTTTCATGGTAGCAATAATGAAAATAAATTAGAATTACAATAAAAGCACATTGTTGTTATTCAGGGTAATTGTCTTGCACCAGTTTGTTTATTTATTTATTTATTTCTCCTCTTAAGCCCAGGATACCAGTCTCTTTTCTCTAATAACTAAAATGTGCTTCTAGTACTTAAATTGTACCCACTCCGCTGGCTTTACTGAAGGCGTATTGCTCAGTGATATTGCCTTTTCCTTTTCCTTGCTATCTAACATATGCTTTTTTGTATTTTTATGTTATTTTCTTCAATTTATGGCTTTTTTCCATGCTGGGCCAAATAATTAAAGTATAGCTGGAGAAATTAATGAAACATGGAATATGGTACTACCATAAATCCACGATCACAACATCACCAGGGGGCCTCAGATTGGTTCTCATATTGCCTGGAAAACTGACCCTGCATCTCTGGTCCAGTTACTTTTGCACTTTGTACAGCTTTCTACTTCAGACCTCTTAACACATGGAAAGTTCCACTATGCCTACCCTCTCGTCCCTTCTGTACCTTCCCACTGCCACCAGCGGAATCAATGTCATTCTTTTCATACGTATTTACTGAGAACTTATTGGCCAGGTACTGATGGCTCTTGGTGCTAGACGTAACTGAGAACAAAACAGGCAGAATTCATTGTGTCGTATGGATTTTGATCCATAAACAAAGAAGTATTCACTATGCTCAATGGCAACAAGTCAATGTAGCTGAAAATGCATTGTGAGAAATAGAAAATGACTCTTAGGCCTTTTGGACAGGATGGTTAGGGGAAGCACTGATGGTTGAGGAAGAGCCAGAGTGGTCCCTTTCAGATACCCAGGTAGGGGAGGGAGGTTTCACATGGAAGAAGAAACAAATAGTAACATTTTAAGATCAGATCATGCTTAGTTTATTTGAGCAACAAGCACAAAATATTGTTTTATGTTTCATAAGGGAAATGAATCTCTTATGTATTTAATCATTTTGCCCCCAAGTTTATGATATGGTTCCATCCATTCTCTCTTCTTTGCCTTCTGTCATAGTGACTGTACCCTTCTCTTAGAAGCCGTCCCCCTTTCAAGAGTATAATCGCCATCTACTGAGAAATCTTGCCCCATGTTATTCTGTGTCTTATGTATTTTATCTTCTTCTGCTGCTCTATATTTCCTATTATAACATGTTCTTGTTCCAAAAATAAAATGGAACAAAATATTAAATAGCTTAATTCAAGTTTATATCCACTTATAGCTATTGCACTTCTGAGAGAGCATCCAATATGAAATCCTGGTTAATAAATAATACATCATTTGCATAATCATATATTTTATATTAACACCAACTCCAAGTCTTAGTTTAAGTAGAGAAAGGATTTCTTGTTACAAAAATGAAGAAATGCCATTAACCAGAATATTGTGGTTTTTTTTTTTCTATTGTTAAATTGTTTTTATTTTTTCTATCAGGTTATAATTACATGAATATACCTAAGAAGTGTACAACCTACATATAACTTACTTAAAGTATTTGATTTCTATCAAGAGATAGGAGATAGTCTTATAATCCTTAGTTTGGGGGGCTAAGTTCACTAGAACTTGCTGAATATTCTTTAGTAGTATTTTTATTCTAAAATATTTTTATCTGAAGTAGACATGAGAAAGTTTTACAAACTCAAATATTTCAAAATGTACACATCTGAGTCTGCAGAAATATTAATAGGTGAGCAAATATAAATTGTGAAATATCAAATGTTAAAAGCTTCAGTCTATAAAGCTTTTATACTGGATTTCTATGTATTTTTGCAGCATTTGAAAAGCTGAAAAATTTCTACATTATACCCAGGAGACTGAGTGTTATAACTTCATCAGTGTTAAAAATATAGGCAAAAGAAATTATATATATGCTATTAGATATTATATTTACCTGCATATATTTTATTTGCTATTAGATAAGTCAAACTTTATAAAAGTGTATTTGAAATAATAGAACATTGTTTAAATTTTTGCTTTTTAATTTTGTCTTTTCTGGAATATGTTATCTTTCTATAAATGGCATGTTTACTATTTATTCTAAAATTGTGCCCTGTTGGCTTATTAGGTTATGGAGACATTCATGATAATGTAAATATAAGCATTAACACTGTGATAATATAAAATATATTAATATATAATTATAAAATATATTAATATATAAATATAAAATATATAATATAATGCATATATTAAGTTTATATATACATTTTATTTTAAAATATTTTTTAAATTTTAATTCCAGTGTGGTTAACATATAGTATTTATTAGTTTTAGGTGTACAGTGTCGTGCTTCAAGAATCCTATATGTTACTCAGTGCTCATTTTGATAAGTGTAATCTTAATTCCTCTCACCTATTTCCCCCATTTTCCCCTCCACCCCCACCTCCCTGCTCTGGTAATTCTCTGTTTGCTCTCTATAGTTAAGAGTCTGTTTTTTGGGGGTGCCTGGATGACTCAGAGGGTTAAGCCTCTGCCTTCAGCTCAGGTCATAATCTCAGGGTCCTGGGATCAAGGCCAGTGTTGGGCTCTCTCCTCAACAGGGAGCCTGCTTCCCTCTCTCTCTCTACCTGCCTCTCTGCCTATTTGTGATCTCTCTCTCTGTCAAATAAATAAATAAAATCTTTTTTAAAAATTAAAAAAAAAGAGTCTATTTTTTGGTTTGTCTCTCTTTTTAAAATTCATTTGTTTTATTTCTTAAATTCAACATATGAGTCAAATCATACAGTATTAGCTTCCTCTGACTGGCTTATTTTGCTTACCATTATCTCTGTAGACCCATCCCTGTTACTGCAAATGGCAAGATTTCATTCTTTTTTATAGCTGAATAGTATTCCAATGTTCACCACCACTTTATTCATTCATCTGTTGATCGACACTTGGACTGCTTCCATAATTTGGCTATTGAAAATAATGCTGTATATGTCCTTAAAAATTACTGTTTTCATATATGGTAAATAGCCAGTAGTGCAATTACTGGATCATAGAGTAGTTCTATTTTTAAATTTTCGAGGAACCTCCATATTGTCTTCTACAATGACTGTACCAGTTCATTCCCACCAATACCGTGTGAGGGTTTCTTGTTTTTCACATTTTCACCAGCACTTGTTGTTTCTTGAGGTTTTGATTTTAGCCATTCTGACAGGTGTGAGGTGATATCTCATTGTGGTTTTGATTTGCATTTCCCTGGTGATGAGTGATGCTGAACATTTTCTTATATGTATGTTGGCCATCTGTATGTCTTTGTTGCAGAAATGTATTTGTGTATTCTCCACATTTCTTGATTGGATTATTTGCGGGGAGGCTTGAGTTGTAAGATTTCTTTATGTATTTTGGATACTAACCCTTTATCATGTATGTCATTGGCAAATATTTGCGAATATCTTCTTCCACTCAATAGGTTGTTTTTTAGTTTAGTTGATTATTTCCTTCACTGTGCAGAAACTTTATTTTGATGTAGTTCCAAAAGTTCATTTTTGCATTTGTTTCCCTTGCTTCAGGAGACATATCTAGAAATAATTTGCTGCAATTGTTAGAGAAATTACTACCTCTCCTCTTTTTTAGAATTTTTATGATTTCAGGTCTTACATATAGTTCCTTAATCTGCTTTGAGTCTATTTTTAGGGATGGTATAAGAAAGCAGTCCAGTTTCATTCTTTTGCATGTAGCTATCCAGTTTCCTCAACATTATTTGTGGGAGAGATTCTTTTTCCTATTGCATATTCTTGCCCGCTTTGTCAAACATTAATTGACCATATAATTGTAGATTTCTTTTTTTTTTAAAGATTTTATTTACTTATTTGACAGAGAGAAACACAGCTAAAGAGGGAACACAAGCAGGGGAGAGAGAGAGAGAAACAGGCTTCCCACAGAGCAGGGAGCCTGATGTGGGACTTGATTCTAGAACTCTGGGATCATGACCTAAACTGAAGGCAGACGCTTAACAACTGAGATGCCCCTAATTGTAGGTTTCTTTCTGGGCTTTCTATTCCATACCACTGATACACATATCTATTTTTGTGCTAGTATTACACTGCTTTGATTTCTACAGCTTTGTAGTATAACCTGAGGTCTAGAATTATGATACCTCCAGCTTGGCTTTCTTTTTCAAATTTTTTTTTTTTTTGGCTATTCAAGGTCTTTTGTGGTTCCATACAAATTATTAGGATTATCTGCTCTAGTTCTGTGAAGAATGCTTTTATTTAATATTTTGATAAAGATTGCATTACATATTTATATTGCTATGGGTAGTATAGACATTTTAACAATATTTGTTATTCTAATCCATGACCTTGGAATGTCTCTCCATTTGTTTATGTTCTTTTTTTTATCAGTGTTTTCTAATTTTCAGAATATAGGTCTTCCACCTCTGGTAAAATTTATTCCTAGGTATTTTATTATGTTTAGTACAATTGTAAATGGAATTGTTTTCTTAAGTTCTGTTTCTGCTAATTCATTAATTGCATATAAAAATGCAATGGATTTCTTTACATTGGTTTTGTATCCTGCAACTTTATTGATTCATTTATTAGTTCTAGTTGTTTTTCGGTGGCATCTTTAGGGTTTTCTATATATAGTATCATGCCTATTATTTCTTTTTGTTGTGTGATTGCTGTGGCTAGGACTTCCAGTAGTATGTTGAGTAAAAAGGTTGAGAGTGGACACCCTTGTCTCTTTCCTGATCTTAGAGAAAATGCGCTCAGTTTCACCCCACTGATATGATGTCAGCTATGTGTTCTTCATATAAGATCTTTATTATTTTGAGGTATGTTCCCTCTAGACCTACTTTTTTGAGGGTTTTTTC
>PITA01035632.1:0-10316 GCA_004023965.1 Spilogale gracilis | reverse complement strand
TTTGTTTATTTATGTGAGACAGAAAGAACATGAGCAGGAGGGGTAGAGGGAGAGGGAGAGAGAATCCCAAACCAACCCCAAATCAAGCATGGAGCCAGTGCAGGCTTCAAACCATGACCCTGAGATCACAGACTGAGTGGAAACCAAAACTTGGACACTTAGCCAGCTGCACCACCCACATGGCCCACCATTCTCTCTCTCTCTCTCTCTCTCTTTTTAAAGATGTTATTTATTTATTTATTTGACAGAGAGAAACACAGCTAGAGAGGGAACACAAGCACGGGAGTGAGAGAGGGAGAAGCAGGCTTCCCGCCAAGCAGGGAGCCTGATGTGGGGCTCGATCCTGGGGCTCTGGGATCATGACCTGAGCTAAAGGCAGTCACTTAACCAGCTGAGCCACCCAGGTGCCCCCACCATGCTCTCTTTCAGTGAGGGTTTTGGCATCCTCCGGAGGGTTTTGGCATCCCAAGGAGGCTGTGGGCAGGGATTTTTGCCTCTTCTGTTCACTATTATAAAGACAGAGCCTAGAAAGAACAGAGAACATAACTGATGCTCAGGAAACATCGTGGAGCATCAAATGTTGCAGGGGGAGAGGGTCAGGGCTCGTGGAAAAGAGATGATGACCTCTGTCTGGGAAGGAGAAAAAGAATGGCTCTCAGAACTCCAAGGGCTATTTCTGAGGGTGGTGGGGGAGGGGATATAGTCCTGACGCTCATGTTCACTTGGCCACCACCATTCTCGCTGGACCAACATAAGCTTCCCTGTCAGAATGAATTCTTGAAGAAACAATCTTCCAAGTGCTGGCCTCTCCAGACATTTCAACCTTGTGAAGAATTTACACCCTGGGGGTTACATTCACCTTAGCCCAAATCATTTTTTTAAAGATTTTATTTATTTATTTGACAGAGAGAGACCACAAGCAGGCAGAGAGGCAGGCAGAGACAGAGGAGGAAGCAGGCTCCCCACCGAGCAGAGAGCCTGATGCGGACCTCATTCCCAGGACCCTGAGATCATGCCCTGAGCCAAAGGCAGAGGCTTTAACCCACTGAGCCACCCAGGCGCCCAGCCCAAATCATTTTTATTGAAGCCATGTGTTGGGTGATACTACTTAACCCTGTTAATCTTTAAAAATAGCTTCATTTTCTTTGCTGTACCATAACCCAAGGGAGGAGCATGTTCGGGGATGCCTTTCCTGTCCCCCCTCCCAGAGTCTGAGCAGTGCGGGGAATATTTGCCTTTTGAAGAGGTCCCCAGTCCCCCACTTTAAAGGTACTGTGCCTCTCCTGGGAAAATGCAGATTAGGTTTTAAGCAGCATGTGGAAAAAAAGATCTGGACACGTTCCAGAGCCCAAACGACCTCTGAAACTTCTAAGAAAAGTCGGCCACTCTTGCTCTCTTTAAACTTGTTATCTGTGGGGTTCTCCCAACTTGTTTATTAATTCTCAGAGCAGCTTTCCTGGGCACCACAGAATCTAAAAGGGAGTCACCTTTTTAAAGATCTTTTCTCTCTCTTCCAGAACACCCCATTCCAAAAACCAAACCAACAAAGCAAACGGGAAAAGCCCAGCACCTTCCCCAATGTGCCCTTTGTCACCTACCGGATGATGCTGAGGAACTGGGTCATGGTCAGCTCCTGTGGGACCAGGAACTTGGTCTTGTCCAGCGGAGGCAGGAACTTCTCCCTGGGGCAGCGCTCCACTATCACCTGGTAAGACGGTCAATCCCTAAGACTGTGACTCCGAGCTCTCACTATCTTAGACACTTAGAACAGGGAGAGGCTGTTTTTGGTTTTGTTTTTATTTCCTTTCTTGTTATTTTTTTTTTTCAAGGAATAGGGTATACTCCTTTTAAAAAAAGCACAATGGAGGGGTGCCTGGGTGGCTCAGTTGGTTAAGCGACTGCCTTCGGCTCAGGTCATGATCTCGGAGACCCGGGATCGAGCCCCGCATCGGGCTCCCTGCTCGGCAGGAAGCCTGCTTCTCCCTCTCTCACTCCCCCTGCTTGTGTTCCCTCTCTGGCTGTGTTTCTCTCTGTTAAATAAATAAAACCTTAAAAAAAAAATAAAAAATAAAAAATAAAAAAAAAATAAAAAAGCACAATGGAGTCTTACCGGGATCTTGTTTGGGAACTTTGCCCGGATTCCAGCAACTTCCTCTTGTCTGGTTGCTGTGAATATTTCAAAGACAAAAGAATAAACAGTGAGGGAAGTCTGTGTCCTCTTCCCTCTCTCCGGTGACCCAGGCAGCTTCCCTTAAAGTTTTACCTAAACTCTTCCTCTGCTTGAAGGGTCTGAGGCTTTGGGTTTTCTGTGGAGTCTGCATTTTGCTCAACAGCTGAGTCAGTGTCTGACTTAAAAAAAAAAAAAAAAGAAAAAAAGAAAGAAAAATCCCCACAACCAGGACCTAACTCATTCCTCAGCTGCTTCCAAATCCCAGCAGGAGCCTAAAGGAGGCCCTTATGTAGGGCTGTGTGACATCAGGCCTCTCCAACCCTCCCTCCCCTTCCCCTTCCCCTTCCTGGGCAGGAGGAGGTCAGTTCTGAGGATGGAGAATGAACAGCCACCTGCTTGCTGCTCAGACTGGCTCAAGATATTTCTTTGCTGGGGGGCGCCTGGGTGGCTCAGTGGGTTAAAGCCTCTGCCTTCTGCTCAGGTCATGATCTCAGGGTCCTGGGATCGAGGCCCGCGTCGGGCTCTCTGCTCAGCAGGGATTCTGCTTCCTCCTCTCTCTGCCTACCTCTCTGCCTACTTGTGATTTCTCTCTGTCAAATAAATAAATAAAATCTTTAAAAAAAAAAAGATATTTCTTTGCTGCAGAAGTTCGGGCTGTATCATCAAACAGCCTGCATCTCGGCTAGGAGAGTGGACAGGCCAAACAGTGGTTCACTAGGCACAGTCTGGTCTTCAGGAGGGAACCATCTGGAAGGCGAGCCATGACAGGGCTGCTGGGGCTGGGCTGGGCCACATGACTCCCACAGCAGTTCCTGCTCGTTCTCACAGACAGAAACTTATAATCAGAAAGGTAAAAGGATTTGCCCAAAGTCACATAGCCAGTAAGAGAGGTAGTTGGGATTAAAACTCTGATTTGGTACAAAGTAGGGCACCCTCTAGTGTAGGCTACCATTTTATCTTCTCTGCTGTGGAGGGAGGAAGGAAGCCCAGTGACCCCCCTCACTAAGATCTCCCTTAAAGAGATAAGAAACAGAGGCCCATCCATGAAACTGGTTGGTCTGGGATCCAGGGATTGGTAAGAGACAAGACGCAGACCTCCCAGATCCCAGCATTCGGGACTTGCTTCCAGAATCATATGCACATCTGGGCAGACCTGGGCACTCCGAGCGAGCAGAGGGTTTCTATTTCCTGCACTGATTTCCTGGCAGATTACCTCAACAGTGAAATCTTCAAATGAGCAGAGAGTGACCTAAAGGAAGGTATCTGAGTGAATCTGAGTGTGAATCTCAGTTCTTTGGTCAATCATCAGGAATGGACATTGAGTGATTAAATAATGATGTCACTGACAAGTGGCCTCATCCTCTGTCTTGAGAAAGGGCACATGCGCTCAGGGGGCTGAGACAACAAGGAGCGAGTGTGGACCGGACATCTGCAGCCGGGCAGCTTTCAAATGCACAATCCTATTTAAACCTCAGTTGCCTTGTGGGTGGGAAGGACCCTGAGGTGGGGGCTCCCCCAGACTGGGCGGTTCCCAAGAGCGGGCCCAGCACCTAGGACCCACAAATCTGGCTCCAGGCCTGGCCCTCCCAACGATCACCTTAGTTTCTGATCTTAGATAATCACTTCACTTTACTATGGTTTTCCTTACTGCAAAACGATTATTTTTACCTGATTAAAAGGGTCTGTTTTACCTAATTCGATGTGGTTAAGTGACAGTTGGATTATCTCATTATGGGAAGCAGCCAGTGCCAGGCCTGGCACCAAATCTCACACTCTGCCTGCACCGGGCCTCCCCAGAGGCCCCGCGGTCTGGGGACCTGGACGGGCACTGAGGTTTGAAGGCTGAAGGAAATAGTTCTGGGTTGGGGCCAGGGTAAAATAAGTCCCAGCTGCAGAGTCTGGTCCATCATGATTAGGGCTCTGAGATGTCTCCTAACTGTGCTGCATTTGGCTTTCCCAGCTGCCACCTGGAATTAGCTCAGCCAGGCCTACCTCTCAGGATATAATGGGGGTGAAGGGGGTCATAGAACAAGGGACTTGGGGAAAGAATAAAATAGGCCATACTCATGGAATGTCTTGTCATTCAGCAAGAGAGTGGGTTAGATCATTTTTTCTTTTGTGGAAAAGTTTTTCTTTTGAAGATAGCGGAGGGTCTGTGGGTACCGTGTGGCCCCATCACGCTCCTTGTGCGGAGGGGCAGGACCAGTCATCGGGAAGGTGACCAAAGCCAGACAACATAACATCGATGCCACAGGGACTGTGGGGAAGGACATGGGAACAGCACCACCGTAGATGGCTTGATCAGGAGTCCTGGCTACTGATGTCTGAGTAAGCAAAGCCTAGCTTTATTCTTCTTAGAGCTTTGCCTGCCCTGTAGGCAAAGCCTGTGGAACATGAGCTGGCTGAGGTCCTGTTGATTTGCACCCATGGTCCCTCATCCGTCTCCTCTGAACTGGGGCCTGGGCAGAGATCCTGGGACGAGAGAGAGCTGGTCAAATGAGATATTGGGTCCGGGGGTGGGGGGCAGTGCTAGCAATGTGGGATTAGGAAGACTCATTTCTCTCCATCTATAAACATGCCTGTGTCCCACCTTCTTAAAATAGCAACCAGTCAACCTTCCCTTGACTCCACCAGACATGAGGAATGTCATGGAAAGAACAACTTTGAAAACAGGCTCAGGTCCCACATCATGCTGACGAGTACATTACCTCCTTGAGCTTCACGTCATTCCTTAGCGATATGAGTGTGCTTTCGCTCCTCTCCTGGCGTTGTGTGATGGTCAAATATGGGGAGCTCTGGGATGTCTGTGTACACATGAGAGGGCACAGCGCGGGCTCAGGGAGCATGGGTGCTCTTACTACTTGCCTCCCATGTAGCTCGTAGCCTGGCCCACTCTGCTCACATTCCTGAACCTTCTGTAAGAGTTGCCCAAGGTCAGTCTTTTCAGTGAGCTCACTGCCTGTCTTCTCCTTCAGCTGCAGTCTGGAATCTGTCCCAGCACCGATGTGTGCTCTTGGGAGGTGAGCACCAACACACGCAAGCACCTGTCCTTGGTCCTTATTTTATGTAATCTTGGATCCATCAGTGTGTGGAATTGTGCATTTTCTCCTTCTGAAAAGTTTCATCTTTGGGGGGAGCCCACTCTCTTGGGATCCTTCTCCCTTTGGTACCCCACCCCCAACCCCCACCAAACCTACCAGTTCTCCTTAAGGATGCTAAGGAGATAAGTGGACTATCCATTTATCCATAATAAACCCACATTTATTTATGTGAATAAAAACTTTCAGAGAACATCTCTGTATTTCTTGATTTGTAGCTTTCTGTGGTTTGCAGAGGACTCTTGGAAGCCTGTGGAACGGCAGCATCCTTGCTGCGCACGTTGAGCTTAAGTGAGCCCCCCTGGGATAACTGTGCTTCCAACCCCGTTGCTGCCCCAAACCCACGCTGTGCACAGACCTTACAGCCACCAGAGCTCTAGCACCTTGAACTTGACATTTCTCCCATTCAAACCCAGTCCTCATCTTGCTTTATATGCTTTCCTGGGAGTGCCCTCAGGTGACTCAGTTTCTTTCTTTTTTTAAAAAAAATATCTTATTTATTTGACAGAGAGAGAGATCACAAGTATGCAGAGAGGCAGGCAGAGAGAGGAGGAAGCAGGCTCCCCACCAAGCAGAGAGCCCAATGCGGGCCTCGATCCCAGGACCCTGAGATCATGACCTGAGCCGAAGGCAGAGGCTTTAACCCACTGAGCCACCCAGGTGCCCGACTCAGTTTCTTTAACGCGATGAAAAGTAGGCCTGTCTCCTGGCCAGTGTAGATGTGTGGGGCTTACAGAGGGACTGGGACAGATCCAGGTGGCGTTTTCGTCCTGTCCTATGGTGATCGCTGTCATCCGTCCTCTGACTACAATCTTTTATTCTCAGGAAACAAGTGTGGAAAGGGAAGTGTGTACGCCTCAGAGAAGTGGCCAGGGCAGGTGGGAGGGCTTGAGTGGAAGGAAGTCTCCATCAGTGTGTGTTTCTGAGAGGAGAGGTTCTGGAAGCCTGACTCCCCCAGGGAATCTTGCCTGCACCTTGTGGTTTCACAGTGGCCGTGGGGGGAGACAGGAGAGCTGTGTGTCGAAGGGGGACTCCTGCTACTGCAGATACCCAAGACCTCCCCTCCTAGATGAGACTTGATCAAGATGGGAACGCAACACTCGCATCTGCAAGGTAGATAGCTGAAGTTCAAACTTTATTTCATTCTATTTTATTTTCTCCATCAAGTGTCTTTTAAGATTCTGCTGACCAGTGAGACTTGCTTATCTGATCAACATGGATGAAAACACTTTATTTTGAGTTCGGCCAGATCATTCTGTGCCCTTGGCTGTTGAATGCCTCCTCGGGGGTAGCTCTCTGGTGGCATTCTCACGTGCTCTAAAGATCACCCCACTTCACATCTATGCCCACATCACATCTTCTCATATAGTCCCATGTGCAGAATATGTGATCTTTAGAACCCCCAAAAGGCATCAATCATTGCCTTTCCTTCTTTGTAGTGGGAGGTGTGTCCCGGAAGAACTTGTTCTTGACTATTGAGTGGATGTCAAACATGTCTGGGCTGCTGACTCCCTGAAAGCTTCAAGGATTAGGCAGACCCCCGAGTCACTGAAAAATGTATGTCCCACTGCTGGAAAGCATGTGCCTCATAAAGACTCCCAATGGACTCTCTGCTTCTTGCTTATCTGACTGAATCAACATCATGTTGTTGATATAGTGGACCTATTACTTGGGATGTCTAGACAATCTGTTTCTCTTCAGACAATAATATGACAGAGGGTGCAATTAACATAGTCTTGCATTATCTTCTCCAAGTAGATGCAAAATGTTTTTTTTTTAAAGATTTTATTTATTTGGGGCGCCTGGGTAGCTCAGTTGGTTAGGTGACTGCTTTTGGCTCAGGTCATGATCCTGGAGACCCAGGATCAGGCCCCACATCTGGCTTCCTGCTCAGCGGGAAGCCTGCTTCTCCCTCTATCAGTCCCTCTGCTTGTGTTCCCTCTCTAGCTGTGTTTCTCTCTGTCAAATAAATAAAATCTTAAAAAAAAAGATTTTATTTATTTATCTGACAGACAGACATCACAAGTAGGCAGAGAGGCAGGCAGAGAGAGAGGAGGAAGCAGGCTTCCTGCCAAGCAGAGAGCCCTATGTGGGCCTCGATCCTAGGACCCTGAGATCATGACCTGAGCTGAAAGCAGAGGCTTTAACTCACTGAGCTACCCAGGTGCCCTGCTTTTAGTTCTTTTTAGTGGGGATGGAAAAGAACGCATTTGCAAGACCATGGGCCATATGTCACGTATCTGAGGCTATGTTAAGATTCTCTAGCAAATCCCTTACATCTGGTAGAGTGGCTTCTACTTGGTTGAGTTTCCAAGAGCCACCCAAGCATCATGGTGGTGACATCATCTTCTGTGTTCCTTGCCAGGATATCAAATCCTTGCTATGGGGAAATGCTCTGACGTCAGTAACTTCTCCCTTATCTAACTTTATGTGCCATGTCTTCCCACCACATATACCTACCATCCAGCACATTCAGAATCAAGACCTATACGTGCTCTCCTAGCTACAGGGGTACAATTTGCCAGGTCCTCCAGCTCTCCTTCTGGCCATGTTAGGGTAATAACCAGGTTTAGGTCACAATTGAAACAGCTGGGTGATGTCATGCCTTAAACCTCATCATTAGCATAATGGTCAATGGGAAGGTGTGGTATATTAAAATCAGGGGCACCTGTTCCCTTGTAGGGTGAATGGCTCTGCATGATCTTCAGGTGAAGAGGAAGAATTAGTTTTTACTGGAAAGAACAGACCAGATCTTTCAGGGGAACCCACAGACTCAAGAGTTTCAAATTAATTGACCGAGATGTACCTACCCCAAATCTCAGGTTCCAGTCCTTCCCTGCCTGGACACTGGCCTCAGCATAGCAAACATCCCTACATTGACAATTCATCGTTCTCTGCAGTTCTATTATTGTTGTAATTATGTTGGGACCTTGATCTTCAGCTTCCTCCGTCCTCTGGCTGAAGGAGATGGGAGTCTCTTCCAAGGAGGCCCTCTGGATTGCATACTTTGCTTTTAATTCATGATTAATCAATTTGAGCCTTTCTTTTACTTTCTGGAAGGCATCATAGCCCCCAGCAATAGCTATGCAACTCCATAGTCCTTATAATTACCCTTTGCTTTTTAGTTCTCAGACGCCTGATAACAGTGTGTCTTTGGCGCACCCCCCCCCCCCCGGCCTAACACCTCAGTGCCCTAGCACCCTCACAGCTGGGGGATGAGAGTTTCATTCCTGGCCTCTCACTCAGCATGCACCACAGGCTTCCTCTTTGCCACTGTTACCCTTACTCATGGGATTGTATCAAGAGCACGTCCTTGCTTTGAGGGTGGAAACTAATATTACATATTCATGTTCAGTTAATCCATTGTTTTAGCTAATCCCTCTGAAAAGAGATCAAAAGACACCCGAAGGTCAGAAAGCTTAAGTAATTGGCTCAAGATCCCTCAGCTGGTGAGATCTGAGGCTATGACTATATTGCACTCGAATCCATGATATCTGTCATTCTAGAATTTTAAAAGTTAGCTTAAAATGGAGCCATCGCTGTCATAGGGAAAACACTCCCTGAAACTCCTCCCTAGCAGCTCCATATTTAGGGCACAGAAACTCGACCTCTTCTGTTACAGGCATCCCCAAGTTGGTTTTCCCCCCCATTATTACTGAGGTAGGGTTGCAATCCATTATATTTGTGTCACGTGTACAACATAGCAATTTGAGATTTGTATATATTGCAAAAGGATCACACAGTCTTGTTAAAACTCATAGTTACACATATTTTTTTACTTGTGATGAAAACTTTTAAGATTTACTCTCTTAGCAACTTTCCAAATATATACATCATATGCTATTTGTCTTTCTCCGATTTTTTTTCACTTAGCATGTCTTTAAGGTAAGCAGTTTCCAAGTTCGAATTAAGACAGACCCTCTGCTGGAGATCTCCCCACAGGACAAATCCTTGCTATAGGGATTCAAATCCTTGCTACAGGGAAGCTATGTCAAATCCTTGCTATACAGGCCCTCACCGCTCTTCACACACATCCAGCCCCTGGAAATGAAGTCTGAGCAGCTCAGGCTGTGGCCCGAGGGCAGGCTCTTTCTAGATCCTCTGGTGCCTGAGAAACAAGCCGAGGCCCCTCCCCACTGCGCCCAGCCAGCACGTGGTTCATCCTCCTTTCAACAACCCCTCAGGTGTTAGTGCTCATACCCAACCCCACCTGGGGGGAGAGAGGACGGGCATGGAGGCCCTCCGGGGGACTACTAAGCCCTGAGACCCAGGAGAGCAGAAAGGTGTAGGAAGTCTTAAACGGAAGGGGAGGGAGCCCCGAAACTGGCGGGGAAGGACTGCAGGCCTTGGCCGGGACAACCAGGAAGGAGCAGGAGCTCGTGTTTCCAAGAGCCAGCCGCATCTCCTGTTCTTTGCACCTGTTGTGCTCAGGGCCCACTCGGCCCTGTCGGAAACTGGGCACGAGTCCTGGCGTCTGCTGGCAGCCCCACTTCTGGCATCTTCGGAAGTTGCGGGAGGGTGTCACAGGGCCTCCCCTAAGGTCCGCCGCTCGGAGGCCCCAGAATTCACCCAGCCTGAACCCGTCACCCTGCTTTGCCTGAGTCAGCGGAATCCCAGCCTCTGGATTCGGGAAGATTCCTTCTTTTCACGGAGCTTCAGGTTCGGTTTTTATCTTGTTTTGTTTTGTTATTTAGATTTTATTTATTGATATATGAGAGAGAAAGAGAGCAGGCAGAGGGAGAGGGAGACGCAGACTTCCCGCCGAGCAAGAAGCTGATGCGAGACTGGATCCCCTGTCTCGGGGGTCACGCCCAGAGCCGAAGGGCAGAGGCTTAACCGACTGAGCTCCTCAGGCGCCCCGGGTTCGATCTTTAAAAGTGGAGACCGGGGCACCTGGGTGGCTCAGTTGGTTAAGCGACTGCCTTCGGCTCAGGTCATGATCCCGGAGACCCGGGATCGAGCCCCACATCGGGCTCCCTGCTCGGCGGGAAGCCTGCTTCTCCCTCTCTCACTCCCCCTGCTTGTGTTCCCTCTCTGGCTGTGTTTCT
>PITA01035631.1:0-10303 GCA_004023965.1 Spilogale gracilis | reverse complement strand
CAGGGCACAGGGACTGAGTATCAGTGTGGCACATACAAGGGACAGGGACTGAGTATCAGTGTGTTACACGCAGGGCACAGGGACTGAGTATCAGTGTGGCACACACAGGGGACAGGGACTGAGTATCAGTGTGGCACACACAGGGGACAGGGACTGAGTATCAGTGTGGCACATGCAGGGGACAGGGACTGAGTATCAGTGTGGCACATACAGGGCACAGGAACGACAGGAGGAGGAGGTAGTGTAGGTCGGAGGGACTTGTCTCACCAAGGAGACGGAATTTGACAGTGACGGGTGCTGCTGGTATAGTCCAGAGAGAGAGAGAGAGGAGTGGAGAGCACATGCAATACTGCAGGAGGCTGGTCCCCATTGACAGGACCGACCTGAACAAGGGCACACGGGGCTGAAGGAGAGTGAGGGGGCAAATGGGTCACCCTAGGGTCTGAGGGTGGTGGGAAATCATGCAGAGCAGAAAGCACATGACAAACTGACCCAATGCAGGAAGCCAGTTAGCTCTTGCCTCACGGACACCCACGAGGAGCCTCCCCGTATCGGCTGCCCACTCGGTAGAGGAGGTTCCCACGTGGAACCTATGTTGGCATGACTTGCACCGTGGCTCCAGAAAGTGGTCTTGGAGGATGACAGAGCAGACCCTGAAGCATTACATGAGGCCACGGAAGCACCTTTGTACTAGTAGGGACGACATCCCCCCATCTGATGCCAACAGTGAAGCTGCCCTTTCAAGGCCACTGAATTAGGAGGCGTATGTGTCAGCATTCTGCAGGGAAGAGGAACCAGTGCGATGTGCTTCGTTATAAGGGATTGCTTCTGGTGATGATGGAGGTTTGGCAAGTCCAAAAACAAAAGCAAACAAGCAAACAGATAAAAACCTAACGGGGTTGACCAGCAGGCTGGAGACTCAGGGCAGAGCGTCAGTTCCGCTGTGCAGGCTCAGGAAGGGTAGACGCGGCAGCTGGTGGCCAACCCTCCATTGCTCAAAAGAGGACACTGTTTATTCTCTTCGTGTCTTCGCCTGACTGAGTGTCCCCATGTGCAGAGCAAGCCGCGTCACTCACAGCCCGCCCACCTGGACGTCAGTCTCCTCCAAAAACACGCTCAAACAAATCGCCAAGGTAGCGTCTGACAAAATAGCAGTGTGTCGTGGCCCAGCCAAGTGGACCCATAAAATGGCGCCTCAGAGAAGGTGAGAACAGAGCCTTGCTATTTGAATAAGGATAAGAAGGGGAAGGGGCTCTGGCTTTCCCCCGTGTGGAAGCCTGCCTCTCCGAGGTAGTCAGTGCAACAGAAATAGCCCGGATACTTCCCGGACTTGCTGTAACAACCTAAGGAACACTACCGAATGGGAAGTCAGGCCTCTCACCCAACCTGACATTCAAGGACTCTATTACCTGGTCCCAAACTATTTCCCCAAACTCAGTGTGCTTTTCCTTAGCTTTTGGGAAAGTTTCCCTTCTCTGACACCAGTCTGTATTTAATGCCCTGTGCACACAGAATTTCCTGCTTTTTTCTGCCCCTTTTCTGTTCTGCATTCTTCCAGCGCCCCAATGACAAGACAGGTGGAATGTAGCAGGGGAAGGAGCCCGGCCTGGGGTGTCTCTCATGGTGGAAGGCTCACGGGTACTGGTGGAATCACACTAGGTAGCTTCCCCAGTCCTCACAGTGATCTCATGAA
Organism: Spilogale gracilis; assembly: GCA_004023965.1. NCBI lineage: Eukaryota > Metazoa > Chordata > Mammalia > Carnivora > Mephitidae > Spilogale > Spilogale gracilis. The sequence goes on along the minus strand of PITA01035631.1, from coordinate 8,610 downwards.
ACAGGTGGTCGTTATTCCCATTCTGCAGATGATGACTCAGTCGCTAGCTGCCCGTCTCACAAAGCTAGGTGGGTTGGGCCTCCACAGTCTGGCTTCTCCTGACTGGGCATCTGTGTCTGTCTCAATCCTTCCCATGAATTTGGACAAGAAGTCATCCTTCACTTCTATAATTTGGAGAGTTGGACTACCCAAGATGCTGAATTGTCGCTTTTCTGTGAAGCTCTCCTTGATCCGCTTTGTTACTCTCTCAACATCCCCTTCCCCTCCGCTAAGTAATTCTGACTCCTGGCCCCCTTGCCCCTTCCCTCCACACATCGTGGGGCTGGGATTTGGCTCTTACCAGTATTATCAATAGAACACCATCTGCTTGCTACAGTGCTGGTCAGAGACGGGCAGATGGTCTGATTCAAGCCAAAGAAAGAGGCTTGTTTGCCCCTTCTGGATGGTCATGTAAAAAGTTCTGAAGCCTGGAGTGGCTGTACCCATCTGGCCATCGGAGGGAAAGCCAGACTGAAGCTAAAACATGATGTCATAAGCAGCAAAGCAGAAAAGCCCAAATACGTGTTGATGTTTTGAAGCCTCCAGGGTGAAAGGACCTCAAGCTACCTCACCTGTGGACACCTGGAAGGCTGGCTCGTGGTCCAGCCAACCGGAGCTGGGTTTCCATTCCTCTAGTGAGAACATTCCAGGAGGTGCTCCTGTGGTCTCTCCCCCCACCCCCGGGGTGACCTCCCTTTTCTCTTAGAGAACTGCTAACTGTTTAACTCCTTCCTAACATCATAGTTATCTGTCTGCCACTTACCGTTTATGATAAGACATGAGATGTTTCCCTTTAGGCATATGCCTTATTTCTTCACCCAGATTGTTAAGTGAAGATCTTTGATATCTTCCAGGGATCTATAATAGCAGTTCCTTACTAAGTGTTATAAGAGTGCGTGTGGGGAATCACAGAACATAATCACACTGTACAGCAACGGATCTGGGGTGGTAATTAAAGAGGGATGGGATGATGGGATGATGATGGCCTTGATGTGCACAGTTTTGGAATTCAGATAATTCCAGGTGTCTTGATGTCCTGATTTCTCTGTAACTGAGGAGTTTCCTGGGACATAGGAATTGCAAGCAAGTTTAAACCCCAGAAAGCCCCGGGCAAGCCCGAATAATCTGATCTCCACTGGCAGTACCGAATACCGAACCTCATTCATTCAATCCAAGCACAAGGACTGGAGGGGGATAAACATGTCAGCAGTGGTTGTACCAGAATCTTACAGTTAGAAATACAATTGCTGGCCACCCAGAGTTGTCTCGGGCCAGATCTGCCCCCATCCATAATGGCTACAATTACCTCCCTTCGGGGTCTTAGCAAGCATTTGTGAGTAAATGTAGGAGCTGAGAAATGCCAGATCTCCCCTCTTAGTTATACAGGAGCAAATCCAGAGGGAAGAGAAGGTTTGGGGTCTGTTTGTGTCTGAGAGGAGCTCCTATGGAGTGGCCCGCTAGGTGAGGTATGCTTTTGGGGTGTGGTTATTAATCATGCTGACCACTGTCAAACACAACCTTGGTTTTGCAGGAAAGCCCAGTCAAGAACTTTTAGATAATATTGGGGGTCCTGGGATAGTTCATTTCATGTTGACTTGACCCATAACGGATGCCCAGGAAACTGGCGAAAGGTCTCTTGGTGCATGGAAGGGTGTCTCCGGAAGAGATGAGCGTCTGAGTCAGATGACCCAGAAGAGAAGATCATTAATGAAGACCCCCCCTTCCTAGCTCCGAGTGTTAAATACCCAGAAAGACTTTTCTTCTACTAGACTATTTCAATTCTCAAAAACGCCCAACTATGTAAAATGCATTACTTGGAAGAGAATCAGCAAATCATATTAATTATTAAGAACAAAAATTGGTAATTTTTTTAGTAGTTTAAGCTTGATTTTTTTTTCCTGTGAAATAAGACTTCAAATAGGCTAAGAAAAGAAAACAATTATGGCTCTATTTCAGTGATGGATGATGGTTCTATTAGCTTTGGGGTTTTTCTCTTTCTCTTTTGTTAGTTATTTTTCCTTTGGTGTGTAAAGGCCTCTAATAATCTTCAGGATGAAAGATACTATGTAATGAGTCTTATCATTATATTTAATGCATTTTTGTAGTTAATGCCTTAAAAACAAAACATGTAAAATTATTTATTTAATTTGCTAGATGGAGAGATATTAACATATTAACATAGCCATAAATTTACCATGCCATACATAGAAAATTAGTATTGAATACGTAATGTAGGTAAATAATGAGGTAAGAAAATATGAGGGTTTACAACAGAAAAATAAAAATATTCATGGCTGCCCACACAATCCTACCAGAACCTCTCTAATTATTCCACAAGTCATAAGAAATAGCAGACACTAAGCATTGAGTAATGGCCTGATGCCAAATATGATTCCTGTTACTTTTGTAATAGTTGGTTTTCCCATTAGCAAGATTCCAAAAATGCTAATAAAATATTTACTAGTTATTTCTTTTCTTGACCTATTAGTAGAGTTCACTAATGGACTCGGGCTTCCTTAACGGAAAGTTATATATATCCTTCTTTATCGTCTAAGCCGGGAGCCCTTCTGTGTGATGTATCTGTAATGTTTTCTGAGCTATAAGCTCCTGTGCTTTTCAAGGTCACATTTAGGACTAAAGCGAATGCACTGTCATGCACCAAACACCCGAGGCAGCGGGGCCTCTTAGGTGCAAGCAGGAGGAATCAACTGTGGTTAACAAATAGGAAACAAGTGATTGAAAATAGACTTTTCTGGAAGACTACAGGTCCAGGCTTGGAAACGGAACCCAGGAAGGCTGAGTGTCAGTTAGCACCTTGCCCCAAAACCAGGCCATAGAAGCCATCCAGTGGGGCATTCGGGGATACTTCAGGGAAACGAGATTTCACATCTGTCAGCACTCAGTAGGGGTTGCTTGCACTGTCCCCACGGCTGTGACGCCCCCAGAAGCCCTACATCACCGCCTCCATGGGGATTTCTCTACAATGTGATTCCAAGTTCAGAAGAGGTGCATCCAGTTGGCTGGGAACCGGTGTCCTGGTCTTTTTTAGCTTAGGCAGTGAGAGGCAGTGACATGTGTAAGGTGAGGAACTTGATACTATGGGAAGAGCATCTCGACTGCACGGAGAAGCAAGAAGGACAAAGAGAGAAATGTCACATGCGTACATTTGTGTATGCATACTCACACATACCCAGGAGACGGCAAGTAATCAATCACACTGTCACTTGCCAGTATTTGGGGCCAGTTTTGTTCTGATTCTGTAAAAAGAACTTGAGGGGGATGCCTGGTTGGCTCATTCGGTTGAGCCTTCAGCTCAGGTCATGATCTCAGGGTCCTGGGATCGTGTCCTGGTTTAGGCTTGCTGCTCAGTGGGAGTCTGCTTCCCCCTCTCCTCTGTTCCTCTCCCCTGCTTGTGCTCTCTCTCTCTCTCTCAAATAAATAAATAAAATCTTCAAAAAGAAAGAAAGAGAGAAAGAAAGAAAGAAGAAAGAAAGAGAGAAAGAAAGAAAGAGGGATCTCTTCTTTCTGTATAGTCTGACACCAGAAACCTCCCATGAAATGTTTTTATTATTTGAGGTGGGTTGAAAGGAGAGAAATAGAGTTAAAACAAATTTATTTTGGGATCTTTTGTATGTGTACATTATAAAGATTGTGAAATACAGGAATTCATAAAATAGAAAACAGAAAGCACACGGAGTGCTCCCAGTATCGGCCCCTGTAAATACAGATAGAGTTCTTACTCTCTGAATGCACACAAATGCACCAAGACACACGTACATGGTACTGATCAGAACTCGCAACAATAAAAAAAAATACTGGTTGGTGTCTATTGCTTTTCCTCACCTAATATTGCATAGGCTTTTGATATTATTATTTTTTCAAGAATGGCATCAAAAGATTAACAAAATATGTTTATACTATGATTTAATTAACCTTTTCCCCATTGCTAGACATGTAAGATTATTTATTCTAGTGAGAGAGAGCACTCATGCCCGAGAGAATGCATGGGGAGGGCAGGAGAAGAGGGAGAACCTCAAGCAGACTCCCCACTGAGCACAGAGCCCACTGCAGGGCTCGATCCCATGACCCTGAGATCATGACCTAACCAAAAGCAAGAATCAGATGCTCAAGCGACTGAGACACCCAGATGCTCCCAGGGAGGTCTTTTTAAAAATTTCTCCTCCTGGAGATTCGCCCAGAACGATCTGGTTCCTAGGGGCATCTGCACCTGCCGGCCCTGGGATGCACCAGGGCTCCCTGTCAGCGGCAGTGGGGCTCAGTTTAGCTCTCTCCTACACTTTGTACTGGACCCAATCTCTTTCACATATGATCGATCAAATCACCGATTAAGTTCTTCACAATATTGGGAGGAAAGCAGCAATAAAAAAGGTTAAATGAAAGTGTGGTTTATTTGGGGGAAGACAGGTATTCATTATGAGGCTCCACAAATAATCTGTGGGTTATCTTTCCAGGAGAGATTCGGAAGTGGGGCACAGGTGTACCTTCAGCCACGCCCAGGGCTTCAGTCCCTCTAGGAGCTGGGCAGGGCTCCTCCTGGGGGAGATCAAGCCCTGGATCGTCAAAATTTGTTTTATATTCCAGTTCCGCCCCCGGGGACCCGCTAATAAGGCCCTGTATATCTCTGGGTTGTGGACATCTTCTCTGTAAAAAGCAGATGCTGGAAAAGTCCCGGCGAGTGGACCGAGGAGGGGGAACAGGGCAGGGAAGTGGATGAACCCCAGCGACAGAGGGAGGGAGGAGAGAAATGCGAAGGTGGACATGAGAACCCAACAAGGACAGAGCTTCATAGAGTTTTGTGCTGGCGCAGGCCATCCTTCAGAAGGGCTCCCTCGATTGTCCCCAGCCCCAGAGGTGCTGAGCGTCTGCATGCTAAAGCTGAGATGCTCACACGGGTTTATGTTTATATTCAGGGCTCAATTCATTTCAATCCCCAAAGCGCATACTCACCTTGACTGCCCGTGAGACGCGTCGCCAGACTTCCGGAGAAGGCGCAGGGTTGATTACAAGGCGCGGTCTGGCTAGAGAGCCGCAGGGCAGCTCTGTGCCCGTAAAGAAATCATGGGAACACTTTACGTGTCTTAAGAAACTCTCTACCCAGTTTTTGAGCTACTTAAAGTGAAAAGCGACATCTTAAATTGCTGGAAGATTCACTGACATGAATTCCTAATCCCAACAACGCTGGCGAAAGCAGTGCATTTGGACATGCATACAGATCATTCATTGTACATTATACACATAAGCCCCTGAGTGCACAGCAGCTTAATGATTGCTGAGCACTGACCCAAACTGATAAAATGCATTCTGATAAGTCAACAACGCGATGACATCTCTGCCCCGGGACTAAGCTCCAGATCTGGCAGGCAGGTTGGCCTTGGAAGAGGCCCCCTTCCCAGGGTTGGGCAGTCCACCCCCCAGAGCACCCAGGGCCCTTTGGTTTCCAGAGGAGAAGGAGGTGGGCAGTACAGGGTAAGTGCCTTGCGGGGAGGGGCTGCGGGTGGGGGTGGGGGGGCTGGCCAGTGCCTGAGGGGATGGCTTGCCCTCCTCCAGTGGAGGCCCTTTGTGTGTAAGATGGAGTCGATTGATTTTCCCACCCCTTTGTCTGGGCTAATCAGTGCCTTGCATTGGCCTGCGGAATGCCCTGGAAATGGTACATACTGTGCTGGGAGGCCGGCCTCCAAGGTCTCCCGAGGCTCTGCTCCCCTGCGGGAACGCCCGAGCAAACCCAGAGCTGAGAGTTGAGAAAGCCCACACACAACAGGAGCTAGCCCCATTGTCCTGCTTGAGGCCCCACACAGACAAGAACCCAGCCAGACTGACCCGAGCTGACTAACCGCCGACCCGGGACCTTTGCAGACCTGTGAAGGAGCCCAGGAGAGATAAGAAAAACCATCCAGCTGAGGGGCATCTGCGTGGCTCAGTCAGTTAGGGGTCTGCCTTCAGCTCAGGTCGTGATCCCAGGCTCTTGGGACAGAATTCCTGATTCTGGCTTCTCCTTTCCCTCTGCCCCTCCCGCTGCTCATCAGCTCTCTCACTCTCTTTCTCTCTCAAATGAATGAATAGAATCTTAAAAAAAAAATAAAAAGTCATCCAGCTGAGCCGAGGCTGAGCTGCTGATGTGCCCGGCCACAGGCGAGGTGAGGCCACCAAGCTCTGGAGAGGCCTCCACCGAAATCTGCCCATGTCTGTAATCATATCCATACCCAAGTACGCATCAAAGGAAGCGGCAAAGGATGGGGGAATGCCACGCCATGTACAGATACAGATTGCGGGAAATAAAGATCGTTATAGGCAATGAAGCCAATAGACACATAAATCTTGTCCCTATAAAGCTCTTAACAATCGTTCCAGAAACACTCATTCCTTTATGGTAGTCACCTTCCAACACCTGAATGAGTACAAAATGTGGGCCCCAGAAAGTGTGTCTTAGTCCTTGCCCTAAGGTCCGAAGTGACCACAGCCCTTCATGCATTAGTGCTTATGCAGCACTTTTCTTTTTTTTTTAAGATTTTATTAATTTATTTGACAGAGAGAAACACAGCCAGAGAGGGAACACAAGCAGGGGGAGTGAGAGAGGGAGAAGCAGGCTTCCCGCTGAGCAGGGAGCCCGATGTGGGGCTCGATCCGGGGTCTCCGGGATCATGACCTGATCCTGTTTCCTCCCCCTCCCAGTTAATGTCATTCTTTGTTTCCAGGAGTTTGCCCATGGATCACCTCGTCCTTCATCACAAGCCAGGAGCAGCCCTCTGGGTTGGGCTAAGATTTAGGCTGTAATCAAACTATAACCTCAGATGACGAAAAGGAAAAAAAAAATATATATATATATATATATATAAAATATATATATATATAGAGAGAGATAGAGAGTAAAGTTTATCATTGTCCTTCTAACTGACTTGTGGTGATGACATATAGATGTATAAAACACCTGTAAGCATTACCTAAATCATAATTTCTGGCATAAGCATCATAGGTGTTCTGGGTCCAACTGTGCCCCTGCCCCAGCCAAACTAATATGTTGAAAGTCGAACCTGTAGGATTAACCTGTAGGAGGTACCTCAGAATACGACCTTAATTTGAAATAGGGTCATTGCAGATGTGATTAATTAAGACGGCGTTATAGTGGAAGAAGGTGAACCCCTAATCCAGTATGACTGCTGTCCTCATAAAAGAGGAAATCTGGGCACAGACACAGGTGCAGAATGAGGGCCATGAGAAGATAAAGACAAGAACAGCAGAGACCAAGCCGCCCGAAGCCAGGAGAGAGGCCAGAACACACTCTCCATCCCCATCCCTGAAGGAACCAAACCTGCCAGCAACCTTGGACTTCTGGCCTCCAGAACTGTGAGATGGTGAATTTCCATTGAAGGCCCTCCCACCCGCAGTGGTTGCTCAGGCCACCCAGCAGCTAAGCAGCAAACGCCCTATATTTACTGGTGTGTGTGTCGAAAAGTGCACGCTTCCAGGGCAGTGTGCCCAACTCTGCACCCCCAAATCCCACAGAAAAACACTTAATATGTGTGCTCAGGGAATACATCCAGAATTATGTGAAGATAGTGGCGAGAAAACTCATTACAAGGTCAGAGACTTTTCTAGAAAACCAAGGAGAAGCCATTTTGCAATTAATCTGCGTGGGGGAAGGCCTGGCCCCAGGACACCTCTCCAAGTCTCTGTAGAAGCGCCTCCTCGCTGGCCAGAGAACTGGTGCTTCCCTCAGAATAGTTTTAGCTTTAGAAAAGTGTGACAGTCCGCTATGCTGGGATGAGCCATGTGTGCACGACGTTAGATCCCTTTGCCTGTCCTATCCAGGAAGTGGCTTAAGACCCTGGCGGAACGACAGAGTGAACCAGTGATGGAAAGGTGCCCTGCCGCCCCCGCCCCCAGAGGAGGTGTCTCTCCAGTGACGGCCAGAACGTCTGCAGAGGTTCTGCACCATCTGCACACACTCCAAGGCGAAAATGCACCAAAGTGGAGTGGCGGGGACTGAGTGGGGACTGCGTCCGCCCCTTACTGCCTCCACCCCAAACCTGGCATCGTCTGGAGAAGGCTGAGTCTCCACCACAAACACAGGGTCTCACTAAGTAAGTGAGAGAGTGCTGTCAGGAGTGCAGTCTCTAATCCCACTGCGTTCCCACAGCTATTTCCCCTTGCTGTGGACACGATGGCGGCAGCTCTTAAAGCCTGCCATTCCATGTCAGTTCGCGTCTAACGTTTCTATATTTGTCTACAAGGTGAGGTGGAATGAATGAAAGGAACAGTTCCATTGCTTTTGGATATGAGTTTTCAAATCTACAGCACAGAATGTTCAGGAAACAGCCAATGAAATAGGGACTTTCTGTTACTAAGGAAAATCACCCAAATCCTCAGGATCACCTAAGTTATGTTGTGGTGACAAAACACAAACACAGAAACAAGCAAAATAAAAGGAAAAAAAAGCCCAGATCTCAGTGTCTGAAAGCAACAAGGTTCATCCTCTGTCGTCCCATCAGCGAGGGGCACTGCCCACATGTGACTCCAGGACTCTGGCATCGTGCTTGGGGCAGGAACAGGGAA
>PITA01035630.1:0-10316 GCA_004023965.1 Spilogale gracilis | reverse complement strand
CCCTCTGCTTGTGTTCCCTCTCTGGCTGTGTTTCTCTCTGTCAAATAAATAAATAAAATCTTTAAAAAAAAAAAAAAAAAAAGACTCAATGTCAAGGTCCATTAATTCACTGGGGTCTGCGAAACGCTGATATTCTAATTTCATCATTTGCTTTTCCTTTATTATTTGGAATACTTTTATAAAGGGGGGGAACCCTTCTTATTGCATTTGACTTCTCAGTGGCACAGTTGACTCAGAAAAACCTTACTTTGCTTTCGTTACCAGCTTTCAAGAAAATGAATTCGTTCCTGTGGTGGGTTTATTTTATTTATTTTTTTAAGATTTGTATTTATTTCTTTGAGAGAGATGAGAGCGAGAGAGATCACAGAGGGAGAAGGAGAAGCAGATTCCAGGCTGAGCAGGGAGCTGGATGTGGATGATAGGTCCTAAGATCCTGATTGAGCTGAAAGCAGGCATTTAACCGACTGAGCCAACCTGGCGCCCCCTTGTGGTGGTTTTAAAACAAGGCTCCAAAGTCTTAGGCACTTGGATTTAAGAAGTTGGATCTGTGTTTCCTCCTTTTGAACCTGGGTGGGCATATGAACACTTCAAACACAGTGCATAAAAATGACAATTTGTGACTTCCATGCCCATGTATAAAAGGTTTCCTAGAATACATGCTCTTGGAGCCCTGAGCTACCTTATGAGAAATCCTACCACCCTAACACTACCATGTCAAAAAGAGCAGAAGGGTCACATATCCGTGACTCTGGTTGACCACCCCCGCCAAGCAGAGGCTTGGAGTCATTTCAGCCACCTGGACCCAGATACACAAGTGAAGTAGCTTCCAGAAAATTCCAGCCCCCATAGATGATACAAGAAGATGAACCAGACTTAAACTGTGTCAGGATTCCATCATTCCTCCAAGAATCCTTGGGGTTATTTTAGTGGAAAATGCTATTTCAAGCCACAGTCTAAGAAATTTTCATCAAAACTGGATTGGGCGATAGTTCCCCAGGCGAAAGAAAGAAAGAAAGAGAAAGACCTCATGAATTCATTCTTATATTTTCAATTCAATTCAGGACTTCCAAGGTTTTGTTTTTGTTTTTGCTTTTTTTAAAAAAAGATTTTATTTATTTATTTGAGGGAGAATGAAAGAGAGAGGGAGAGAGAGAGAGAGAGAGAGAGCACACAAGCAAGGGGAGGGGCAAAGGGAGAGGAAGAAGCCAAGCTTGATCCCAGGACCCTGAGATCATGACCCAAGCCAAAGGCAGATGACTTAACCGACTGAGCTACCCAGGTGTCCTTCAAGTTTTTATTTAATTTATATGTTATAAGTGTATCCCTGCACCTGGACAATCTTGGTTCTGAAGGGATGACAGAATTAGTAGAGCCCATAATTAGTCATTTACTTTTTAGCCCATATTAAATATATAACAATCTCAGGAGAAGATTACTACTATCACCAATAAGATTATTGAGAATAGCCTGAATATGTTTGCTCTGTCCTTTGTCCATTTACTTTTGATACTTTTTCTACATCTACACTGACTGCACATACAGCGTTAACATACAATATCCTCTCCTTTTCACCTGCTTTTAGTTCTACAAGTAATCTATATCTATCGAAGGTGCCCCACCAGTCCATATGTCAATGTATCTCTAATCATTTTGGTTTATGAGACTCATTCTCTAGTCCACTCCTCAGGAAAGTCTCATGGAAGCAATATTCCTTGAATCCTGGCATGTTGGTAACAGTTTATTTGTACCTATTACCTGATAGTCAGTTTTGCTAGCTATAAAATCTTTGCACACACTTGCCTTCATCTAGTGTCTTAAATATTTTATTCCAATTTCCTGTGATGTAAATCTGGTTTTCTTTGTAAGAAAGACAACATAGACAGCAAAGAATTTTTTTCTTTTTAAGTCCACTATTTTTACTATAACAGATCTTGGTATTTGTGTTTGGAGTCCATATTCCAGATATGTGTTATGCTCTCTCATTATGTGGTCTTTTTTTTTTTTTTTAAGATTTTATTTATTTGTTTGACAGAGAGAAACACAGCTAGAGAGGGAACACAAGGAGGGGAAGTGAGAGAGGGAGAAGCAGGCTTCCCACTGAGCGGGGAGCCCGATGTGGGGCTCGATCCTGGGACTCCAGGATCATGACCTGAGCCGAAGGCAAATGCCTAACAACTGAGCCATCCAGGTGACTCTCATTATGTAGTCTTAATTTTTTTTACTGCAGGGAATTCTTTTCAAATTATGGCTTTCTGTATTTGCTCCTTTCTCTTACTTGGAGTTTTTTTCTTTAGAAACTTGTTCTCTCCATATGTTGGATCTTCCTTGTTTCCAATACTTGTCACTTTCTCCTGAATTTGTAAGATCTCTTTCATTTCTTCATGATCAAAAAAAAAAAAAACCTTCCTTTTCACCTTCTCTTCTGAAAGCATTTTCTATTGTTTTTGTTCAATCTGTTCTTTAGTCTTCTAGTTTAGTCCTCACTCCTGCAATGATTTTTTTTTAATTTCTAATTTTGAATTCTATAACCTCATTTCTGAGTTTGTTTGATTCTGGTTTACATTGCTCTTTTACGTCTTTTATAGTTTTCTTCTCTTCAACAAGAGCTTTTTGAGATAAAATTCTTGTATCATACAATTCATTTACTGTACAGTTCAGTGCTATTTAATGTATTCATGGAAATGTGAAGCCATCATCACAGTGTGAGAACATTTTGCCACCCCAAAAAGAAACTGTGCCCACTTTCTGTTTACATAGATTTCCCTATTCTGGATATCTCATATAAATGAAACCATACAATATTTTGTCTTTTGTGTATGGTTTTTTTCACCTAGCACCGTGTTGTCAAGATTTGTCCATGTTGTAGCAGGTATCAACACTGCATTTCTTCTTGTGGTCCAATAATAGCCCATTGTATGGATATACCATTATTTGTTTATCCTTTCAGCAGCTGATAGACATTGACATTGTATCTACTTTTTGGCTCTCACCAATGATGCTGTTAAGAATGTTCATGCACATGGAGCACCTGGGTGGCTCAGTTGGTTAAGCGACTGCCTTCGGCTCAGGTCATGATCCTGGAGACCCGGGATCCCGAGTCCCACATCAGGCTTCCTGCTCGGTGGGAAGCCTGCTTCTCCCTCTCTCACTCCCCCTGCTTGTGTTCCCTCTCTGGCTGTGTTTCTCTCTGTCAAATAAATAAAATAAAATCTTTAAAAAAAAAAAAAAAAAGAATGTTCATGCACTTATGTTTTCACTTACTTGTGGAGCATAGTAATGTGGAGGACAGTAGGAGAAGGAGAGGAAATGTGAACTGGGGTAAATCAGGGAGGGGGATGAAACATGAGAAACTTTGGACTCAGAAATAATCTGAGGGTCTTGGAAGGGGGGATAGGTGAGCCTGGTGGTGGGTATTGAGGGCACCTCAATTGCATGGAGCACTGGGTGTAGGGCATGGGCAATGAATCCTGGAACACTGAAAAAATAAAATAATGTAATAAAAAAAAAGAACATTTATTCATGCACTCAGGGTGCCTGCGTAGCTCAGTTGTTAAGTGTTTGCCTACGGCTTGGGTCATGATCCTGGGATCCTGGGATTGAGCCCAGTGTCAGGCTCCCTGCTCGGTGGGAGGCCTGTTTCTGTCTCTCTCACTCCCCATGCTTGTGTTTCCTCTCTAGCTGTGTTTTCTCTCTGTTAATAAATAAAATCTTTTAAAAAAAAGAAAAGAATATTCATGCGCAAGTTCTTGTGTGGAGTTATGTTTTCCGTTTTCTTGGGTAAATCCCTAGAAGTAGAAATTGATTCATATAGTAACTTTTATTTTTGAGGAACTGCCAGTCTATTTTCCAAAGTGGCTGCATAATTTTATAATCCCACCAGCTGTGTATCATGTTTCCAAATTCTCCACATCCTTGCCAGCCATTCTTACTATTTGTCTTTGTGATTATAGCTCTCCCGGGGGTGTGGTTTTGATTTGCATTTCCTCTATGGCTCATGATGTTGAGCATCTTTTCTTGTGCTTACTGTCCATTTCTATTTCTCCCTTGAAGGAATAGCTATTCAGTGTATCATTTTCTTTCCTTTTCTTCTTAAAAAAATTTTGATTTATTTATTTGAGAGAGAGAGAAAACAAGTGAAAGAGAGAGAGAGCAGGGATGGGGGAAGAGCAGAGGGAGAGGAAAAAGCAGGCTCTCTACTGAGCAGGGAACCAGATGCTGGGCTGGATCCCAGGACTCTGGGATCACCACCTGAGCCGAAGGCAGCTGCTTAACCAACTGAGCCACCCAGGTGCCCCTAGTTGTATAATTTTCTTAATTTTTTAAAAAAAGATTTACTTATTTTAGAGCGAGAGCATGTGAGGGGGGTGCGGCACAGAGCGAGGGAGAGAAGCAGACACTTGGCTGAGCGCAGAGCCCAAGGTGGGGCTTGATCTCACAAACCTGAGTTCATGACTGGGCCAAGAAACTAGGAGTCAGATGCTTAACCATGTGTACCACTCAGGTGCCCTATCATTTTCTTAATGACTTTTAGCTCATTATGCAAGAGAAAGTTCTCATTATGGTCTTCTTTTTTTAGTAGATTTTTTTTCCTGGTACTTTATGTCTGTACTATAGCTCTTCTACATTTATTCCTTTTTTCCTTAAGGACTGTGTCTGGAATTAGACTTCTTTTCTGTTGTTCATAAACAAAATCAGTTTTCCTTAACTTTTAGAAGGAGGCAAGGTAAGCTTTTCTATAGTCACAGAGCTACCTCTTGGTTTTTTATTGCACGGGTGGATGTAATTTGCTTTCTGAGACTCTCTGGTTCCGTTCCCCTCCAGCACTTTTATCTAGACCTTCCTTTCTTCTTGGTGTCCACGTCTTGCTCTATGTAATTGCACAGTTTCTCCTCTGTGTGGCGCTCTTTGCCTAAAAGGGGCTCTGGCTGGACGCAGTTCTGTTCGTCTGAGCTGACTCTGGACCTCTTGCATTCACCCTTCCATTGGACTAGACAAGCCCCTTCCGCAAGCCCCTTCCGCAAGTCCCTTCTGAGTCTCAGCTCTTCCTCTCAAACTGTTCTTTTTTTTTTTTTTTTTTTTTTTGTAAGATTGTATTTATTCGTCACAGAGAGAGGACAAGCAGGGGGAGCGGCAGGCTGAGCAGGGAGCCCGGATGTGGGGCTGGATCACAGGACCCTGCGATCATGACCTGAGCAGGAAGCTGCTTAACGGACTGAGCCGCCCAGGCGCCCCCTCTCAAACTGTTCTGCAAGAACACCTAATGGCTACTTTGGGGTTCTCCTGCTCAAAGCTCTGTCAGAGGCCTCATTGCCTTCCTTTGCTTTCTTTTGCACAGATGTCATGCAGGCCTTGTGGCTCTTTACTTGCAGTTTGGGGTTTGTGGGGGTGACTTAAACTCCAGTCTCATGGTAAAAGCTGTTCATGGATTTTTGGTGTCACTACTTAGTTGCTCAGTCTTTCTTCACCAGGAAATCTGATGTGATTTAAAAACTATGCTGTCAGGGTGCCTGGCGAATTCAAGCCCCACGCTGGGTGTAGAGCTTACTTAAAAATAAATAAAAACAAAACAAACAAGCAAACACTATGCCATCACCACTTCTGTTATTTCAGAATCCCCCTTGGACCATTTCCCCTACAACGAAATTTAGTTTGCCTTTCATTTTTTAAAAAGATTATTTATTTACTTATTTGACAGAGAATGAGATCACAAGTAGGCAGAGAGGCAGGCAGAGAGAGAGGAGGAAGCAGGCTCCCCGATGAGCAGAGAGCCCGATGGGTCTCGATCCCAGGACCCTGAGATCATGACCTGAGCCAAAGGCAGAGGCTTTAACCCACTGAGCCACCCAGGCACCCTGCCTTTCAGTTTTTGCTGTTTACATTGAACTTAACTCATCGGTACCGTGCAGACTCAGGCTGAGGTTGATAATCATATCTAGGACCATGAGTTCCTTCGAACAGCATATGTTCTTCATCACTAGAGCTGCATGCTATGGGCGCCCTGGATTCTCTCAGATCACACACAGCAGTCAGCTGTCCTGATGGCCAGTGATTCGATAGGTCTGACTAGGGCCTCTGACCAAGAGCGGAGCCACACCAGATCAGGCTCAACTCATTTTTTCTGGTCCTTCTGAATGTCTGCTCTGTACATTGCTGGTAGATTACCTCTTACTGAGAACTTACTAGGGACATGCTTTTTTGAAAATTTCAGGATTTCCCCTCTAATCCCATGTGCTAAATATCTGGGGTCCAGTGGACTCTGGACTTGGTATAAACTCATAGCCTCCAGAACAGGGATAACCTCAGTCTAGACTAATCTGCTCTGATGGCATTGTGCTTGTAGTCACTAGTGCAACAGGCATTTATTAAATGCCAGCTGTATACCAGACACAGTGCTGCATGCTAAGAACATAGAGATAAATACGATGTGCTCTTACCTTTCTGGGGATAGAGGAGAGTGATACAGCAGTATTAACTGTGATGCTCAGAAATAATTACTAGAAATGCAGGTCACAGGCTGTGTGTGATGGGGGAGGGGCAAAGAAAGGAGCAACTCTTCATAGGAATTCCTATGGCAGCAAATAAAACTACATATGTTCTCTAGTCTTATCATAAAACTGTGTATTTGGCAAAGGTGGGAGTGAAATACACAATATAAAAATAGTTTTTGCATTAGAATAATGGGTGTTTTAAGTCATTTAGTTTATCGTTACTACTGTTTAATAATGATACTGTTTTATATACATACACATATACACTCATACACGTGCACAACTGTGACTTAGATGTTTGGTTGATGCACGTTCACATATTGGTAAGCAAACCTCTTGGCCACGATGGCCCACACCTAGGAGGGTTTCATCCCCTTTCCCTCCTCCAACAGAATAGCTGGAAAATACCATGGGATTTTAAATGTGATTTTCAAAAGAGAAAAGAAACAGAAAAGGCTGCGGAGGAGACTGAGTGTGGCGAAAATCCCAGACAGAATTGTTTTGAAGCAGACACTAAAGAAGGGAAATGCCAAACAGATGTTTTCGGAGTCAGAATGAGCCTTTCAGCCAGCCTGCCAGGCAACCTCTTTGTGACCGAGAGACTCAGGAGACACCCAGGGATTGTCAGGTGCGGAGCAGCAGCAGGTGGGGACTTCGCAGGCTCTTCACAACGGAGGGACCAAGGGATGGCAGGTGGAACTGCCCCACAAGTCCACCAACGCCCCCTGGCTGCACCAGTTTGGGGAGAGCAGGGGTATTTTGTCACAGGTTTTAGAGAAATGATTCACTTGCACTCTTCAAACAGACCAAAGGAGAGTCTCCGTTATGTTAGAAAGGAGAGACTTTCAGTTAATCTTGGACTCAATCTAGGAAGCTTGTCAGTCAGGGCACTAGAGGCCATATTCTTTTTTTTTTTTTTAAGATTTTATTTATTTGACAGAGAGAAACACAGCCAGAGAGGGAACACAAGCAGGGGGAGGGAGAGAGAGAGAAGCTGGCCCCCTGCCCAGCAGGGAGCCCGATGTGGGGCTCCATCCCTGGTCTCCGAGATCACGACCTGAGCCAAAGGCAGTGGCTTAACCAACTGAGCCACCCAGGCGCCACCTAGAGGCCATATTCTTGCTGTAGAATCACAGGCGAAGTTCCCTAGAGCCCAGCTCCCCCTTCCAGCGCCTGCTTGCATCTCTAGCTGGCCCAGGACGTGCAACCCGCTGTCTCTGCAGGGTCAGGAACTGCAGATAGGGAAGCAGGTACAGCCCTTCCCTACCAGCCGGGCTGTCTCTAGAACCCCTGAATGATGAAAGCCAGGCCGCCCCTCCTGAGGCTGGCACTCCCTAATGTGGTTCCCCCTGGCCCACGTCCACCCCTCCCTGAGCACCCTGAGCCATGCAATAGTCCACGGTTGACAGGAGTTTCCGGTGCCTGTTCGGCAGAGCGTGGTCTCCACCTGGCAACAAACTTACCCAACTCCAGATAAAGAATTGCTGGGTATCTGAAAAACAGAATTTTTCTCAACCGAATCCTATTTGAATTCTCAGGGGAGCTCTATATTATTTTAAAAACTATTTCAGTAGGAGAAAGAAGGAAGGGAAGGTTTCAAGGAGGTGGTTTCCTCCCATTGTTGAACTTTGTAAGACGTCAGTTTTTGTTTTTCGTGTGTTTGTTTTAAGGATTTTGGTTTTTTTTTTCTTTTTTTTTTTTTAAAGATTTTATTTATTTATTTGACAGAAAGATCACAAGTAGGCAGAGGGGCAGGCAGAGAGAGAGGAGGAAGCAGGCTCCCTGCTGAGCAGAGAGCCTGATGTGGGCCTGGATCCCAGGACCCTGAGCCGAAGGCAAAGGCTTAACTCACTGAGCCACCCAGGCGCCATGTTTATTTGACAGAGAGAAACACAGCTAGAGAGGGAACACAAGCAGGGAGAGTGAGAGAGGGAGAGGGGGCTCCATCCTGGGGCTCCGGGGATCATGACCTGAGACAAAGGCAGACGCTTAACAACTTGAGCCACCCAGGCGCCCCTTTGTTTTTGTTTTCATGGGCAAAGTGTTTGTTTCAGTGGCAGAGGGTAGAGAAATACATGATAGGTGTTTGATGTCAAGTCTACCTCCGTCTGATTTATTGGGTAGGAACGGTTCAGGATGAGGAGGGGTGTGGGAGGGTAAGGGGGAGCTCAGGTTCTGAGCAGACAGCATTAGCAGCTGTTTCTCCAGTCAGAGTAGCCGAGAGGCTCCCAAGGGCAGATGCCACTCCCCAGGTCCCAGGAGTTCAGTCCCGAATTCCACGGGGACCTCAGCATCTGCCCAGGAGCAATGATGATCCTGGTCTAGCCAAGAGTCACTGGCGGCAAACATGGGATCAAGTGTTCCCGGGCAACAACAAAGACCAGTGCCCCCAAACCATCTCGTTAGCATCAGCATTCCTACCATCACCCTTGAACTCCTTTTGGGTTTTATTTGATTTCCCGCTAGGTCATGTGCAGCCTTATCTGAACAAGGACACCCTCCCCTGGTCTGTGGGATCTGGTTGGTGGCAGGCGGCTTATCTGAAATGACAAAAGCTCCTATGAGTCAGAGAGCTAAGTGCCTCTTTTCTTCTTTTAAACAAAAGCCTTTGGTCACAGAAACACGCATTTTGCTCCTGTTTTCTACCAAAGCGTGAAATATGCGCACCTTTCTCAAATTCCAGGGATTACCACATCTTGATCATTTGCTGTGACAATGAAATATTGAATGTGCCAGTTTATGTCTCTGTTGGACTAGATCAAAGTGGGTTACACTTGAAACCTGGTAAATAACTATCTGAACACACAGAATGGTACGATTATCTTCAGCACTGAATTTTTCTCTTCTCCTGGAAACGATTTATCAAAAACCTTTCACAGAACACGGTCCATTGTTCTTTTGCGGTAAGAATGAGCTCATAGAGGCCCAGATATTGGGCCACCTGAGCTCAAGTGTGGCTTTGCCGTTTATATCCACTGGGATCTGGGGTGAGCTAAGTAATCACTTTGTGCCAAAATTCCTCATCTGTGCCATAAGCCTGCTGCATTGAGGCACTCTGATGATTTTGTGAGATAAAGCCCAGGGGGGAAAAATTAGCCTAGTGCCTGGTACAGTAAATGTTAGCTCTTACTATCAAGTTTAACAATTGTTTTCCTCCCTACCCTTTGGGAATAGGGCTATTACACAGAATCATATCGGTAGCGCTTTAGTACTCTGCTTGTTTCAAGTCAGTTGCTGAATTTTACAAACCGGTAAGGGCAAGTATAGGCACCATAAACAGGGAGCAATCATTTTTACACCCAATGAATTAAAAAAAGAAATTAGATGCCATAAAACACATACGCTGTCTCTTCTCCCGGGGTTGTGTCTTCCCAGGTGCCAAGAGAATGCAGAAAATTCATTGCTTTCAAAACCATCTGCAGGGGAAGTGATTTTACATTCCATGTCTGCCCTAGAAATGCCCAGGCCACCAGCAGCTCGGTATACACACCATACATTTGCAGGCCAATGAATGCTAAGCTGTGATTTAATTGTGTCTACAATTGCAGATGTGAGCAAGAGGCTTCCCCAAACACACGGAAAGCAGCGCCACAGGACTGGCCCCAGCTTGTAGGAGTACAAAGGGTATGATTGGAGCTCCTTAAGGGGAGGGGAAACTTGTCCTTTGAGCAAGGAACTGGGTGGGGGGGGGAGCGGGGATGGGGAGGGGTGGGCCATTCTGGTAGTACACAATTAGAAGCCTAGGCTCAGGATGTTTGAGTGTGGCCCTTAAAGTCACAGGGCCTAACTATAAGTCAGTGAAGAGTGTTTCTGGTTTGTTTGTTTTTT
>PITA01035629.1:0-10318 GCA_004023965.1 Spilogale gracilis | reverse complement strand
ACCCCCCTGGACCAGCCCTTCCTGCGGACCCCCGTCACTCTGCCTGGACCCCCCTGGACCAGCCCTACTGCTGATGGCCGTTTCTTTCCCCAGCTCTACGTGGGCAACTGCCCCACCGAGTGACAAAGGGCTTTTCCTTGCCTTTCATGGGACTTGCCGACAGCCTCTTCAAGCCCTGTCTATCTCAAAGTAGCATGGACCCCTGGGCCCTCCCAGCTGCTCTCCCTGGCCTAGTCCAGAGCTCCTGCCACAGGTGTGGGCTGCTTACGGCAGCACCTGCCTCCGAGTCCCCGGAGCTGTGCCCGCGGACAGCCTGCACACCTCAACTGCGTCCTTATTCTCACTGGGTGGTGGGTTGGGCCACCAGGCAAGGCGGACGGCTCAGCGGGGCCAGAGGGGCTCAAATGATGGGGGTGGGATCACCTAGAGGCTCCTCAGTCCCCCATCTACACCCGGCGAGAGAAAACCTGGAGACTGGGCTCAGCTGGGCCTGCTGTCCGCGGCACGGCGTGGGGCGCTTTACGATGCCTGTGTCCCAGCGGGCTGTCCTGAGAACCAGCATTGCAGGAGGACCAGAGGAAGCCCCATGGCCTCTGCGACCTCACCTCGGACGTCACTCTTGCTCCTGTGTTCTCTTGGTCTCAGCAGATACAGGCCCACCCAGATCCAAGGACAGGGGACACAAAGCTACTTCTCGATGGGGAGGGTGTCAGAGAATTCACGGCCGCTTCGGTAGTCAGCGCAGTTGGGGCGCCTGGGTGGCTGTGGGTGAGGCCTCCCTTCCGCTCAGGCCACGATCCTGGGGTCCTGGGATCGAGCCCCACCTCGGGCGCCCTGCTCAGCAGGGAACCTGCCTCTCCCTCTGCCTGCTGCTCTCCCTGTTGTGTTTCTTCTCTCTGACAAAAAAATAAATAATATCTTAAAAAAAAAGTCACCACAGTTCACTTCTAGCCCAAGATATTTCCAAATCGTAGAGGGTACAGATCTCTTTAAAGACGTTGTAAAGATTAATTTCAGTTGAGGTTTACTTTAGATTATATAAATTACATAGTGTAATACACAAATTTAATCCTTTTAAATGTATGGAACATTCCAGCAACCCAGAAGACTCGTTTATGCCCATTTCTTCACTATGAACCTTTCTTGTCCTTCTCTTTTGATGGATATATGCATGTTTTTTGGAGAAGGTGCACACCTATGAGAGGGATTAGTGAGTTATGGGATCGGTGTATGTTTCACTTTACTGGAAACTGTCAAGTACTTTTCTAACATAATTATACCAGTTTACACCCCTCCCAGCAGTAGAGGAGAACTCTAACTGCTCAAGATACTCACGAACACTAAGTATTTTTGGGAAAAATTTAACCATTCTGATGGGTGTGTGGTGTCATCGCATTATGGTTTTATTTTTTTCATTGTTTGAAAGATTTTATTTATTTACTTGACACAGAGAGAGAAAGAGAGCACAAGCAGGGGCAGGGCCATAGAGAGAGGGACAAGCAGACTGCCCACTGAGCAGGGAGCCCGACAGGACATGGGACTCCATCCCAGAACCGTGGGATCATGACCTGAATTGATTCACTGACCGAGACACCCAAGCGCCCCTCACAGTGGTCTTAATTAGCATTTTTTGATGTATCAATTATGATTGCTGCATCCCAAACTGTCCCAACAGAGTTCTACAACAGTTGTTCATTTAGCTCATGATTCTGTGTATTGGCTATCTGGGATTTGTTCATCTGGGTGGTTCTTTTTTCTTTTTTCGAGAGAGAGGGAGAGGGAAAATCTTAAGCAGGCTCCACACCTGATGCGGAGCTCGATCTTGTGACTCTGAGATCATGACCTGAGCCAAAATCAAGAGTCAGACACTCAACTGCCTGAGCCCCCCAAGGGCCCCTCTCTGGGCAGTTGTAAGGGTGGCCTCATCTAGTCTCACTCATTAATCTGTAGTTACCGTTGGTCATCTGGGTGGTCCTGCTCATAGCTGCTTGTTAAGTGTGTGTGTGTGTGTGTGTATGTGTGTATGTGTGTTTGTGTGTGTATGTGTGTGTGTTTGTGTGTTTGTGTGTGTATGTGTGTGTTTGTGTGTGTATGTGTGTGTTTGTGTGTGTATGTGTGTGTATATGTGTGTATGTGTGTATGTGTGTGTATGTGTGTATGTGTGTATGTGTGTGTATGTGTGTATATGTGTGTGTATGTGTATATGTGTGTTTGTGTATATGTGTGTGTATGTGTGTGTATGTGTGTGTATGTATGTGTGTGTATGTGTATGTGTGTGTGTTTGTATGTGTATGTGTATGTGTGTGTTTGTGTGTATATGTGTGTATGTGTGTATGTGTGATGTGTGTATGTGTGTTTGTGTGTATATGTATGTATGTGTGTATGTGTGGGTATGTATGTGTGTATATGTGTGCATGTGTGCTTGTGCGTATGTGTGTGTGCGTATGTGTGTGCATGTGTGCATGTGTGTGCATGCATGTGTGTATGTGTGTGCTTGTGTGTGTGCATGTGTGTGTATGCGTGTGTGTGTGTGTGTCTGTGTCTGTGTGAAGCTTGGCCAAGAGGACGAGAATGGAAGCTGAATGGCCTCTTGAACCCTAACCTTGGAAACCCGACGATATCACTTGTGCTGCTTCTGCAGGCGTATCACCAGACCAGCCCTGAATCAGAGGTCGGCCTCTTGCTGGGAAAACCTGCAGACAGTCGTGGTCATCTTGACGACCTCCCCCCGTGGTTCTCCAGCCACAAGACACGTTCCTCCAAGGCAAAGCACTGCTCACCTTATCTCAAGAACCCCAACGTCTCATCCACGCTTGAAACTCAGGATCTCATGATGTACATCAGGTGCAGAAGCTGCCGAGGCTCCGTAGGCACCGCTCTTTTCCGGAAGCCTCTGCCCTGGGAGAGCAAGCCGTCTGGGCCTCCCTGCACACACTTCCGGCACGTGCCAGTTGGACGGGGGAGGGTGGACACGTGGGACACTCCCATCTAAAGGGAACGCTTGAATCCAGTGTGCACACTCAGTCCCGGTGCACCGCCCTCCCGGAAGTCCTGTGGGGCCCAGGTCCAGTAGGCACGCTTGGATTAGAGCCTGGGCCACTCCTGGCAGGTGGCTCACAAGCGCAGCGATCTCCGGTGCTCCCTGGGAAGGGCACCACAGCCCACGGGTGTCTGCCCCATGAGGTGTCCTTCCTTCTCCCTCAGGAGTGGCTCACATCTTGCTGAGTTGCCTGTAGAAAGTTAGGGATCCACAGGCAGGCCTCATTTCATCTGAACCATCTCAGTCCAAGCGGGCCATGCTTTTGCCAACAGAAATTTCCCGAGTATTGTCCCGTTGTATGGGGACTCTACACTGTGTACGTCCACCTTCCTGTTGACTGGCATTCGTAATGGCACCGACTTTTTTGCCGTTGTGAGTAAAGTGGCCGTGAACACTCCTGGACGAGGCGCGTTTCAGACACATGTTTTCACTCCTCTTGGACCAATGCCCCGGCGTTCCGCTCCTGGGCCGTAAGTGTTGGGAAGTGGAGGCCCTCGGCATTCAGGGGTTGGAGCTGCAAGCCCAAGGGGGCTGTTTGGAGACACGGTCATTTGGGAGCTAACTAAGGTTGGCGTGGTCATGAGGGTGGGGCCCCAGTCCTTCCTGAGAAGGGGAGAGACACGAGACTCTCTGCCATGTGAGGACGTGAATAGTGAGCCATGTGCAGGCCAGGAAGAGAGCTCTCGCCAAACCGCGTCTGCTGGCCCCTTGCCCAGGCACTTCCAGTTTCCAGAACCCTAAATACGCAAGGGTTGCTGAAGCCGTCTGCGCTACTTTGTCACGACAGCCAGGGCAGGCGTCTAGAATATGCTTAAGTGTTAAAGTTCAGAGAAAAACACGAAAACCAAAAAACAAACTCCACAGCTGCACACAAAAAGGGGGGGCACCTGGCTGGCTCCGTCGGTAGAGCGTGTGACCCTCGGCCTGGGGTCCTGGGTTCAGCCCCGCGCTGGGCACAGAGCTCCCTCTGAAGCAAGCACAGCACAGCAGACCCATCCGGTCAAGTCGGGTCTAGAGCGGGTCTAGAGCGGTTCTCACGCTCCGAAGGCGATGGTGAGATGTTCTGCCCGAGACCCTGCAGAGCTTAGCGAGTGTACTCCCTGGCCCTTTACAAGAACGGTGTTCGCTGAGCCCTGGTCTAACCCTCCGATTTCTGATTTTATCGTCAGTGCCTTTTCCATCTAAGGAAACTCTCCCACCTGAAGCTGGAAGTCGTACCCTTCATATTTGCGTCTGTAATCCGTCCCAGCGAGCTGCTGTGCCAGGTAAGGTGGCATCTCGGTTCTTCATTTCTAAGCAGCCAGTTCCCACGGCCCATCTCCCGGAGAGGCTTCCCTGCCGGAAATCAGTGAGTGTGAGAATTCGGGACTCTCCTTGCCGTCCCATGGGGCTCTTTGCTTGTCCTTCTGCCGGTACCGCACGGCCTCCTGTATCTTTACAGTAATTCTTGAAGTCAGAGGGTGTACATCGCACAGCACTGTTCTCTTTTAAGATTGTTCTGTGATTGTAGGTCCTTTGCATTACTCTACAAATTTTGGAATCAGTTTTTCAGTTTCTAGAAAAAAGGCCATTGGGATTATGTTGAATGCATTGATCCCACGAGGAGAATTAACTTCTTAAATATGTTGAGTTTCCAGTACGTAAGCATGGAACCTCTCACCATTTATTTAGGACCTTTAAACTTTCTCTCAGTGTTTAGCTTTAGTGTAAAAGTTGTGCACATGTCTTTACACACACTTTCACATATTTTGAATTTGTTCCTAGGCATTTTGTCATACATTTTATCATGGTTGTTCGCTCTGCCTTGGTCTCGGCCTATGGCTATGAGGCCGCCGGTCAGAAAGGCTGGGGGCACTCACCTGCATGTTGAGTGCAGCATGTGAGGGGCGGCAACCCCCCCCAGGGTTCCTCGCAGGTGCAGCCCTCGTTCCCATTAGGGCTGCAAGGCTCATCACAGCAACGCCCTCCAGGGAACCTTGAAAATGTTTATTACTCACAGTCCCTGGAGGGGACATGCCCTGGGCCACACAGGCCGGCCATGGTGCGGTGGGGAGAGGAGGGGGGGTGGGCCTGGGGTTCTGCCTTTGTTGGGGTCAAGCCTAGTGGCCTAGGGTTTCCAGGGTTCACCCTTTACTGGTGAATTTGAAACGTAAAAGCAGGAATTAACGGCAGGAAAGGAAGAGCAAGCGATCAGAAGGTCGGTTAGGTCAACTAGTGCTTTTTGAGGAAGGGACCGGATGGGTGGGTGCAGGGGCTTCCTGGCTGTTTCTCCTGGTGTGCGGTTGGCGATGTGTGTCCTGGAGATGGGGGTCCGCGAAGAGGCTGTCTTGGCAACCAAAAGCTTAATGTCAGGCACTTACTTTATAGAAAAGCGATTGTCAGGTGCTAATACTACGATGCTAAATAGGTCTAACAAAATTTTTTTTAAAGATTTTCTTTATGTATTTCAGAGATAGAGAGAACAAGTGGAGGAGGGGAGGGGCAGAGGGAGAGGGACAAGCACAGGGTGTGAAGGGGGCTCAGTCCCACAATCCTAAGATCAGACTTGAGCCCAAACTGAGTCAGGTGCCCAACCAACTGAGCCGCCTGTGGGGGCGGGGGGGCTACATTTTTTTTTTTTTAAAGATTTTATTTATTTGACAGAGAGAAACACAGCCAGAGAGGGAACACAAGCAGGAGGAGTGAGAGAGGGAGAAGCAGGCTTCCCGCCGAGCAGGGAGCCCGATGTGGGACTCGATCCCCGGTCTCCGGGATCATGACCTGAGCCGAAGGCAGTCGCTTAACCAACTGAGCCACCCAGGCGCCCCTACATTTTTTTTTTAAAGTTCATTTTCAATGTTTTGCCCTTAACAAATAAAAAATACACTTCCTTTTCTTTCTAAAGATTTTATTTATTTATTTGAGAGAGAGAGTGAGCAGGAGGGAGAGGAAGAGAGAATCTGCAGCAGATTCTGCACTGAGCGCTGGGCCCTCCTGGGGCTCAAGCCCAGGGCTGTCAGCGCACGCCCGGAGCAGGCCCCAAGAGCCAGGAGCTCAACCACTGAGCCACCCAGATGCTCCTGTTAAAACCCACGGGTTTTTCTCTGTAGACCTTTATCCTACAATCTTGCTGAATTCACTTATTTATTCTAGTAGTTTTATGATTCCTTAAGCTATTCTATGCAAACCGTCTAATCATCTATGAATACAAATAATTTTGTTTCTTTTGTTCTAATAGTGATTCCTTTTTATTTATTGATTGATTTACTTGCCTCTGGCGCTGGCCAGGGTTTCCTATAAAATGTTGAGTAGAAGTAGTGAAAGTGGAAACATTTGCTTGTTTCCAACGAAAACTTTCAGTGTAACATCATCAAATATGATTTTACTGTTAGGGTTTCTGACAGATACCTTCTCAGAGACAGATGTTCTGTTTTTACTGATGAAGCAGGGAGGCTGGAGAAACTCTGTTTGAGAAAGGCTGTCTCTGCGATTTTCCTGCGAGGCCCCGCTTACTCACGTTCCATACTTTGCCCTTGAACAAGCCAAAGAAGCTATATTCCCACTTGAAAGGGCAAGCAAGAAAGTTAATCCTTCTCAGAGTCTCCTCCTAGGCCCCAACCACCTGGTAGGCCCCAGCCCAGCCGGACCCCAGCCACGCTCCAGGACGCTGACTTCCTTGGCGGTCGCTGGGACCAACACTCTCTACTTTCAGAACAACCCTGTCGGGACCCCTCTCATTCCCGAGAGCTTTTTCTGTATCCCTGCTTAATAAACTTCTATTGCTTTACCCACAAAACAAAAACAAAGACACAGTGATTTATGGCGCTAACACCTGTCAGTCATCTGACCGCTTCCACTGGACCCTACCTTGGATTCCGGAAGGGAAGGGATCTGTCCTGCAGACGCCTCTCCAATATAAACCCCTAGCCCGGTGAGGACGAGACTCATTCCCCGCCCCTCTCCTCTCCTCATCTCCCTGACACTCCATCTATTCTGTCACTCACACTATTCAGTAAACTCTGCTTTTACTTTCTCTGGCTCACCTTTGATTACTATCCTGTGAGAAGCCAAGGACTGTCTTGGCTGGTCCTGTGGGACCCCTCCTCTGGGTCCTCTGACCCAGCCTTCCTGCATCACTGATATTAAAAAGAGGTCCTGATTGGGGCACTTGGGTGGTTCATTTGGTTAAGCGTCTGACTCTTGGTTTCCGCTCAGGTCATGACCTGAGGACCTCTCCCTCTGCCCCTTCTCCTGGCTGTGCTCTCTCTCTCTCTAAAATAAATGAAGAAAATCTTTAAAAAAATCAGATTGGATATTGAATTTTGCCAAATCCTTTTTAAAAATTTATTCGGTGACTATATGGATTCTTTCCTTTATTCTGCTAAAATTGTGAGTTATATTCATTTTCAAGTGTTAGTCCAATTTTGCCTTACTAGGGTAAACTTAAGTTGACCTTAGTAATGTATTACCTTATCTATTTATTATTGGGTTGATTTGCTCATTCTTTGCTAAGGATTTTTGCATCCATTTTTATGAAGGGTATTGGTCTGTAATTCCTTGTATTTGTCAGGTGCTTGTGTCAGAGTTCAGACTCCCTCATAAAACAAATCGGCAAGTGTCCGTTCCCTATTTCCCTAATAGTTGGTTTAATACTGGTGTTGTATCTTCCTTACACTTTTGATTGAATTCACCAATGAAACACTTTGGGTTTGGCACTTTCTTTGTGGAAAGATTTTTTGATAATACTTTTATTTTTTTATATTTTCCTTTTTCTTTTGCGTCACTTTTGATAAATAATTCCTTTGAAGGAGTATGTCCATTTCACACAAATTATCAAATGTGTTGGTAGGAACTTGGTCATGGTCTTCTATTTAACTTTGTTTTTTAAGTTTATTTGTTTTCGTAATCTCTCCACTCAATGTGCGGCTTGAATTCACAGCCCCAAGATCTAGTCCCACGCTCCTCTGACCGAGCCAGTCAGGTACCCCCTATTTATCTTTTTAGCATGGGTGTGATCTGATAATAGGACCCCCTTTGCGTTTCTAATATTGATAGTTTTCTTTTTACATTTTTTTCTCTTGATAAGTCTTGCTAAAAATTTATCAATTCTATTAATTTTTTGGAAGAACCAACTCTGTCTTTTTAACTTTTTCTTTCATTAACTTGTTTTCCAGTTCACTGGTTTATTTTTTTAACATTTAACAACATTTACTTAGTTAATATTTCCTTTTTTTTGACTTAGCTTGGTTTTAATTTGCTTTTCCTTTGTTTTTGAATTTTAGCTTAAATTGGAAGTTTAGATCACTGCTTTTAAAGTTTTCCTTTATTCTAACATAAGCATTGCAAGCATCAGTTTCTTTCAAAGTCTGCTTTATCCACACCTCAAATTTTAACATATGTTTTCTAGTCCATTTGGGTTGTAATAAATGGCATGGCTTTTAAACGACACGCATTTATTTTTCACAGTTCTAGATGCTGGGCGGGCCAAGATCTTGCAGATTCGTATCTGGTGAGGGTTTCCTGGGTCATAGAAGGCCATTTTTTTTTTTTTTCTTTTTTTTGCTGTGTTCTTACATGGTGGAAGGGCTATGGTGTCTCTGCAGTATCATTATAAGGGAACTAATTCCATCACCAGGGTTCTGCTCTAACGATCCAGTCTCTTTCCAAAGGCCCCACTTCTGAACACCACCCTTTTGGAGGTGAGAATTTCAATGTGAGAATTTTGAAGGGACACATACTTTGGACTACCACAGTATATTTTCATTAGCATTCAATTTTTTAAAAACTCCTTGGTTTCTTCCTTCGACCCATGGGTTATTTGGATGTATGCTGCTTAATTTCCGAATATTTGGGACTTTTCTATATTTCTTTTATTTTCTAATTTTATTTCATTATGACCAGAGAACATACGTTCTAAGACTTCAACCTTTGCAATTCATTGTGACTTATTTTATGGTCTATCTTGGTTAGCACTCTGTGTGACCATAATAATAAGGTATATTCTGCAGTTACTTATGATGGTTAATCAAATGACTGGTGTGACAGTGTTGCTCAGATCTCTGTCTTGTTCTGTCAGATACTAAGATGGCTGATGTCTGATGTTACTTGTTGCTTTTGTACATGGTATTTTTAGATTGCAACTTCTGTTAATTGCTCCTGTACTGGCCCTTCATCTAGAGACTAGGATATTCACTTATTAATTACAGTATTTTGTAGATTATTTTGTATTATCTGCAAATACAATCATGCCATTTGTGAATAATGAATTTTACTTTTTCTTTTGAGTCTTTACATTGTCTTTCTTTTGCCTTCTTGGATTGGGGTAGGACCACTGCACACCTGCTGAACAGAGATTACGGGGAACACTCTCTGCTCCTCCTGAATCCAGGTGAAAAGCACCCACTACTTTGCTTTTATTTGTTTTTAAGAGAGGTCTAAGATTAAGCTATTCCTATCTTTTTATTTCTAGTTTTGTGAATTTAGTGGGAATTTTATGAAATGTTTTCTGCACCTATGTAGATGCTCATATGGTTCTTGTCCTATAATCTGAAATGTGGAAATACTGATTTTTAAATGTTAACCATCTTTCATTCCTTGAGTAAACCACCCTTGGTCATGATATGTAATCATTTTTCCTCCCACTGTATTGTCTGTGCTAGCCCTCATAGCAGAGTCAGGCTGGCCTCAGGGAACCAGTTAGGGACTGCTGCATTTTCCTTTCTTTTCTGGAAGAATTTGTGCGACACTGCTATCATTTTTTGTATGGCTGGAAGGCCTTGCTATGGAAGTCATCTGGGCCTGAAGTATCCTTTGTAAGGTTTTAAATGATAAAATCAATTCCCTTAACAAATATGAAAACATGTAGCTTTCCCAAATATTCTGTTGGGAAGAATTTGTTTTGTTTTTCAAGGTATTTTTCCAATTTATGTGATTTGTCAAATTTTTGACATAACTTCATATTATCAGTTTATTATGTTTTAAAAATCTACAGAACCTGTATTGAATCCCTTTTTCTTTCCTCATATTGATACTTTGTTTTCCTGCTTCCTTTTTTTTTTTTATTGTGGTCAAATGCGTATAACCCTTACCACCTTCACCACTTAGGAACGCACGGATGGGGGACGTTAACACCTCTCCTTTCTGGGTGATGGAGGCCACCTTTGTTTATTTACTTCTAAAGCAAGCTGCATGCCCTCCACTCTGAGACCCAGACCCTGGGGGAGAGCGGGTCTCATGCTGCACCCCGGGAGCCAGCCAGGGGCTCTCTCCGACCCGGCCCCCCCCTCCTCCCCCCTGGAC
>PITA01035628.1:0-10320 GCA_004023965.1 Spilogale gracilis | reverse complement strand
GATGAACACATCAAAAAATGGGCAAGAGACATGAAGAGGCACTTCTCCGTAGAAGATATACAAACGGCCAACAGACACATGAAAAAATGTTCAGCGTCACTAGCTATCAGGGAAATTCAAATCAAAACCACACTGAGATACCACCTTACACCAGTCAGAATGGCCAAAATTAACAAGACAGAAAACAACAAGTGTTGGAAAGGTTGCGGAGAAAGGGGAACCCTCTTACACTGTTGGTGGGGATGTAAACTGGTGCAGCCGCTTTGGAAAACAGTGTGGAGATTCCTTAAAATATTAAAGATAGAGCTACCCTCTGACCCTGCAATTGCACTACTGGGCATTTACCCCCAAGATACGGATGTAGTGAAAGGATGGGCCATATGCACCCCAATGTTCATCGCAGCAATGGCCACAATCGCCAAACTGTGGAAAGAGCCAAGGTGCCCATCAACAGATGAATGGATAAAGAAGAAGTGGTACATATATACAATGGAATACTATGCCTCTGTCAGAAAGGATGAATACCAAACTTTTGTAGCAACATGGACTGGACTGGAAGAGATTATGCTTAGTGAAATAAGCCAAGAAGAGAAAGTCAAGTATCGTGTGGTTTCACTTACTTGCGGTCCATGAGGGGCAAACTGGAGGACAGTGGCAGAAGGAAAGCAAATGGGAACTAGGGTAATCTAGGGAGGGAAACGAAACAACAGAGACTTTGAACACAGAAACAAACTGAAGGACTTGGAGGGAGGGGGGTGGAGTAATGGGAGAGCCTGGTGGTGGGTACTGGGGACACCTAAAGTGTGGAGCACTGGGTGTGGGGAATGGGGAATGAATCTTGAAACACTGGAAAAAAAAATTTAGTAACAATTAAAAAAAAAAGAATTAGTATAAAGAAAAAAAAAAGAGTCATTTATGGTTTGTGTCCTCCCCAGTCACATCTTATTTCATTTTCTCCCCTTTCTTCCCCAATGACCCCCCTAGTGCCTCTCAAATTTCTCATATCAGACAGATTATATGATAATGGTCTTTCTATGATTGACTTACTTCAATTAGCTTAATACCCTCTAGTTCCATCCATGTGGTTATAAATGGCAAGATTTTGGGTTTTTTGATGGCTACGTAGTATTCTCCTGTGTGTGTATGTGGTGTGTGTGTGTGTGTGTGTGTGTGTGTGTGTGCGCGCCACATCTTTATCCATCTTTATCCATTCACCTGTTCATGGACATCTAGGTTCTTTCCATAGATTGGCTCACCTGGACATTGCTACTATAAACATTCGGGTGCACATGCCCCTTTGGATCTTAGGTTAAATACCCAGTAGTACAGTTGCTGGGTCATATAGTAGCTCTATTTTCAACTTTTTGAGGAACCTCCATACTGTTTTCCAGAGTGGCTGCACCAGCTTGCATTCCCACCAATAGTGCATTCTCGCCAACACCTGTCCTTTCCCGATGGTTAATTTTAGCCATTCTGACTGGTGTGAGGTGGTATCTCAGTGAAGTTTTGTTCCCTGATGCCAGGTGACATTGAGAACTTTTTCTTGTCTGCTGGCCATTTGGATGTCTTCTTTTGCAGAAATTTCTGTTCATGTCTACCCCCTGTTTCTTGATTGGATTGTTTATTCTTTGTGTGTTTGGTAGGTTCTTTATAGATTTTGGATCCTATCCCTTTATTTGATATGTCATTTGCAAATATCTTTTCCCATTCTTTTGGTTGTCTTTTGGTTTTGTTGATTGTTTTGTTTGCTGTTAAAAAGTTTTTGATCTTGATCAAAAGTCTCAATCACTCATTTTTGCCCTTACTTACCTTGCCTTTGGCGATTTTTCTAGGAAGAAGTTTCTGCAACTGAGGTTGAAAGGTTACTGCCTGTGTTCTCCTCAAGAATTTTGATGGATTCCTGTCTCACATTGGGGTCTTTCATCCATTTTGAGTCTATTTTTATATGTGGTGTAAGGAAATGGTCCATTTTCATTCTTCTGCCTGTGGGTGTCCAATTTTCCCAGCACCAGTTGTTGAAGAGCTGTCTATTTTCAATTGGACATTCTTTCCTGCCTTGTTGAAGATTAGTAGGGTTGAGGGTACACTTCTGGGCTCTATTCTGTTCTATTGATATATGCGTCTTTTTTGTGCCAGTACCATACTGTTTGATGATTACAGCTTCGTAATAGAGCTTGAAGTCTGGAATTGTGATGCCGCCAACTTTGGTTTTCTTTTTCAACATTCCTCTGGCTATTTGGGATCTTTTCTGGTTCCATATAAATTTTAGGATCATTTTTTCCCATTTCTTTGAAAATAATTGATGGTATTTTTATAGGGATTGCATTAGATGTGTATATTGCTTTAGGTAGCATATAGACATTTTCACAATATTTGTTCTTTCAGTCTGTGAGCATGGAAAATTTTTCCTTTTCTTTGTGTCTTCTTCAGTTTCTTTCATGAGTACTTAATAGTTTTCTGAGTTCAGATTCTTTGCCTCTGGTTAGGTTTATTCCTAGGTATCTTATGGTTTTGGGTATAATTGTAAATGATATCAACTCCTTAATTTCTCTTTCTTCTGTCTTGTTGTTGGTGTGTAGAAATGCAACTGATTTCTGTGCATTGATTTTATATTCTGACACTTTACTGAATTCCTGTGTGAGTTCTAGCAGTTGTGGGGTAGAGGCTTTTGGGCTTTCCACATAAAGTATCATATCATCTGCAAAGAGTGAGAGTTTGACTTCTTTGCTGATTCGGATGACTTTTATTTCTTTTTGTTGTCTGATTGCTGAGGCTAGGACTTCTAGTACTATGTTGAATACCAGTGGTGATAGTGGACAGCCCTTCCATGTTCTTGACCTTCAGGGAAAAGCTCTCAGTTTTTCCCCATTGAGAATGATAGTCACTGTGGGTTTTTCATAGATGGCTTTGATGATATTGAGATATGTACCCTCTATCCCTACACTGTGAAGAGTTTTGATCAAGAAAGGATTCTATATTTTGTCAAATGCTTTTCAGCATTTTTTGAGAGGGTCATCTGTTTCTTGTTCTTTCTTTTATTAATGTACCATATCCCATTGATTGATTTGCGAATGTTGAATCAACCTTGCACCTGAGGAATAAATCCTACTTGGTTGTGGTGTATAATCCTCTTAATGTACTGTTGGATCCTATTGGCTAGTATTTTGGTGAGAATTTTTGCATCTGTGTTCATCAAGCATATTGGTCTGTAATTCTCCTTTTTGATGGGGTCTTTGGTTTTGGGATAAGGTAATGCTGGCCTCATAGAATGAGTTTGGAAATTTTCCTTCCATTTCTATTTTTTTGGAAGAGTAACAGGAGAATAGGTATTAATTCTTCTTTAAATTTTTGGTAGAATTCCCCTGGGAAGTCGTCTGGCCCTGGGCTCTTGTTTGTTGGGAGATTTTTGATGACTGCTTCAATCTCCTTACTGTTATGGGTCTGTTCAGGTTTTCTATTTCTTCCTGGTACACTTTTGGTTGTTTATATGTCTCTAGGAATGCATCCATTTCTTCCAGATTGTCAAATTTGCTTGTGTAGTTGCTCATAATATGCTCTTATAATTGCTTGTATTTATTTGGTGTTGGTTGTGATGTCTCCTCTTTCATTTATGATTCTTGTTGATTTGGGTTCTTTCTCTTTTCTTTTTGTTAAGTCTGGCCAGGGGTTTATCAATCTCATTAATTCTTTCAGAGAACCAGCTCCTAGTTTTGTTGATTTGTTCTACTGTTTTTTTTTTTTTTTTTGGTTTATATTGCACTGATTTCTGCTCTGATCTTTATTATTTCTGTTCTCCTGCTGAGTTTAGGATTTTTTTGCTGTTCTTTCTCCAGATCATTTAGGTGTGGGGTTAGTTTGTGTACTTGAGACCTTTCTTGTTTGTAAGGCTTATATTGCTATATACTTTTCTCTCAGAACCATCTTTGCTTGATTTTGAAGATTTTGAACAACTGTGTTTTCATTTTCGTTTCCATGATTTTTTTTTTTTTTTAATTTCATGGTTGACCCATTCATTCCTGAGTGGGATGCTCTTTAGCCTCCATGTGTTTGAGTTCTTCCAACCTTCCTCTTGTTGTTGAGGTCTAGTTTCAAAGCAGATGTGGTCTGAAAATATGCAGGGAATGAACCCAATCTTTTGGTACTGGTTGAGACCAGATTTGTGACCCAGGATGTGATATTCTGGAGAATGTTCCATGTGCAATAGGGAAAAAAATTTGTATTCTGTTGCTTGAGGATGGAATGTTCTGAATATGGTACAGTGTGTCATTTGAAGCTTTTATCTCCTTGTTGATATTTTGCTTAGGTGATCTGTCCATGTCAATGAGGGGGTGTTGAAGTCCCATACCACTATTGTATTGTTGATTTTCTTTCTTTGATTTTGTTATTAATTGGTTTATTTATTTATTTATTTATTTATTTATTTATTTATTTTTTTAATTGGTTTATTTAATTGGCTGTCCCCATGTTAGGAGCATAGATACTTACAGGTGCTAGATCTTTTTGTTGGACAGACCCTTTAAATATGATATATTGTCCTTCCTCATCTCTCATTGTAGACTTTGGCTTGAAATCTAATTTGTCTGTTATAAGGATTGCCACCCCAGCATTCTTTTGATGTCTATTAGCATGGTAAATTATTTCCACCCCCTCACTTTAAATTTGGAGGTGTCTTTGGGTTGAAAATAAGTTTTTTGCTGGAAGTATATTCATGGGCCTTGGGTTTTTTTGTTTGTTTGTTTTGTTTTTTGTTGTTGTTGTTGCTTGTTTCTTTGTTTTTTATCCATTCTGATACCCTCTGTATTTTGATTGGGCCATTTAGCCCATTTACATTCGGGGTAACTATTGAAAGATATGAATTTATACCTTTGGATTGCCTGTAAGGTCACTGTTACTATATATTGTCTCTGTTCCTTTCTGGTCTGTTACTTTTAGGCTTCCTTTTTCCTTAGAGGACCCCTTACAATATTTTCTGTAGGGCTGATTTGGTGTTTGCAAATTCTTTTAGTTTTTGTTGGTCTTGGAAGCTTTTTATCTCTCTTTCTATTTTCAGTGATAGCCTAGCTGGATGTAGTATTCTTGGCTGCATATATCTCTCATTTAGTCACTCTAAATATATCATGCTAGTCCTTTCTGACCTTCCAGGTCTCTGTGGATAGGTCTGTTACCAATATAATATTTCTACCATTGTTTGTTACAGACCTCTTGTCCTGAGCTACTTTCAGGATTTTCTCCTTGTCACTAAGCCTTGTAAGTTTTACTATGAGATGATGGGGTGTGGACCTATTTTTTATTGATGTTGAGAGGGGTTCTCTGTGCTTCCTGGATTTTGATGCTTGTTTCCTTCCCCAGATTAGGGAAATCCTACACTATAATTTGCTCCCATATACCTCTGCCCCCCTCTCTCTTTCTTCTTCTGGGATACCAATGACTCTAATATTGTTTAATCTTATGGTGTCACTTATCTCTTGAATTCTCCCTTCATGGTCCAGTAGTTGTTTATCTCTCTTTTTCTCAGCTTCTTTATTCTCCATCATATGGTCTTCTGTATCACTCATTCTCTCTTCTGCTTCATTTATCCAGCAGTAAGAGCCTCTATTTTTTATTGTACCTCATTAATAGCTTTTTTGATTTCAACTTGGTTAGATTTTAGTTCTTTTATTTCTCCAGAAAGGGATTCTCTAGTATCCTCTATGCTTTTCTCCATCCAAGCTAACAGCTTGATAATTGTCATTCTGAACTCTAGTTCTGATATCTTACTAATGTCTGTATTGATTAGGTTCCTAGCTATTGATACTCCCTCTAGTTCTTTTTTTTTTTTTTGAGATGAGTTTTTCCACCTTGTCATTTTATCCAGATAAGAATAGGTGAATAAGATAATAAAATACTAAAAGCGTAGCAACAACTCCAGAGAAATATACACTAACCAAATCGGAAGAGACTTTTCCCCCAGGGGGGAAAGAAAGGAGGAAAAGAAATATTGACTATGATTGTAAAGATAAAAATTAAAGAAGAGTCTAAACAGCAATTGATAAAAGAAGTTAATTGAAAAAAGAAAAAAAAAACAGAAAGGATGTGATTAGGCTGGAGACTAAAACAAAGCCATGTGCTCAATTTAGGGTATGTTTTTATCTGTTAGAAGAAGCTGTATCCCAAAATTTTAAAGAAAGAAAAACCTATATATATACAAAAAATAAGTTTAAATACAATGGAGGGTTAGAATATAGCAATGAAAATTTAAAAAAAATTTAAAAAATAGAATAAGAAAAAATAAAATTTTAGAAATTTAACTTTGAAGGACTAAAGAATCATGGGGGGAAAAACATGAATTCTATGTGTTACATTCCCCTAGCTCTCGAGTTCTGCAGTTCTCATTGATTGGTGAACTTAGTCTTGGCTGGATGTTCTTGCTCATCTTATGGAGGAGGGGTCTGTTCTAGTGGTTCTCACATGTCTTTGCCTAAGGTGGAGTTGCACCCCCCCCTTTCCAGGGGCCAGGCTAAGTAGTATACTCAATTTTACTTTCCATAGCTTTTGTTTCTGTATGGCTTTGGAGGACCATTTATTTCACTTTGGAGAGTGAAATGGCGGCCTCCTTATCTTCAGCCCTGAAGGAGTTGGGAGCTTAGGGCCCACTTCTCAGTGAGCCCTCAGAGAAAAGCTGTCAGTCACTCTCATCTCCCTGGTCTCCTGGCCACACTCCGTGCTCATCCAACCTGTGACTGAGAATTTCTATCTCTGGCACATGGCCGATGCCATTTGGAGGCTCCAAACCTAACCGATTCCTGCAGTGCACTCCTTTGCCACTCCTCCCAGAGGAGGAAGGAGGGGTCTCCTCAATCTGCCACTTATGGGGTCCCTGCTCAAAGAACAGTATGCCAGCTGGGTCTCGGATTATGGTTTAAGGTAACCACGAGCTGAGAGCCCATTCCTCTGCTCCGTCTCTGAAGCTGGTTTCCCTGTTCCTCTACCTGAGGCTCTGACACCCTCAAGCACCCTTGGTCTTTTTGTGACCCCGCAGGTCCTAAGACCACATGGTACCTGCAAGTGTTCCACCCCTCCTTAGCTTCTGGAGTAACATCCCTCATTGGGCAGAGTTCTTAAATTTCAGATTTTGTGCTCCACTGCTCTCCCGCTTGCCAGAGGCCCACTGCTCCCCCCACAGTCTGTCTTCCCATATACCACCTTGGATTCATTTCTCTGTATGCCCTACCTTCCAGAACGTGGTCTCTTTTCTCTTCCTAGAATTGCTGCTCTCCTTCTCTTTGATCTCCTGTTGAGTTTGTAGGTGTTCAGAATGGTTTGATAACTATCTAGCTGAATTCCTGGGATCTGACGAAATTTAGGTCTTCTGCTCCTCCACCATCTTGCTCCTCTCCAGAAAGTGTATTTTGTAATATTTTGATTAATTAAAATTTATACCAGCTCTTTAGTGCTTCTTATAAAAGGATGAGATAGTGGAAATAGTAAAAATTCTTTAAAAAAAATACCTAAAATAAGAGTGTAGATGAAGGGTTCTGTCACAGTAGGGCCCTTCTATTCCACTCTTGGCATATCCAAGGGGAAGGACTTCCCTGTGAATCTGGCAGGAAGTACATGTGAAGCATATGGTAGTTATTATGAAAGAAAAATACTAGAATTTAGGGGAAAAAGAAGCCCATATAGCAATTGACATTCATTTCTTCATTAGGATCATTTACCTTGTTATAGCTAAAAAAAAAAAAAAAAAAAAAAAAAGATTTATTCCAGTATAATTGGATGTATAGGATGAAAGTAAGGCATTCATCTTGATATTTTAAAAACATTTAATAATTTCTGTGGAAATATGTGGATGAGAAAAATATTAATTCATTCAGACTTTATTAGCACTGTAATTTCTTAGAGGGTTACCAACACTTAGATCAAATCTATACACATGACTGTCCATTTGTCTTTCTTCTAGCCAATCAGTGGTAACAGTGGACAAAAATCAACTTTAGACATTGATCTTAAATGAATATTTAATTCAAAAAATTTTTTTCAATACATTATTTGGTTATATGTATACATTATTTGGTTAAGATTAAATTACTGATTAATCTTTTGAATTAAATATTTGTATTTTCATAGCTCATAATTTACTACACCTCTGAAATCTCAAATATCTTAGCCTTTGTTGTTTTCATAAACCTAGATTTCCTCTTTACATGACAAAGAGATTATTAAAGATGTGACTAGATACCCAGTTTTCTAGCAGTCTCTTACCGTATGTTATTTTTTGCTGGAATTTCCTAAAATGGTCCACTTAATTTCCTTGCTGAATTAACTGTTTCTAAAGCCATTTTATTTTTCTATTGGGTTTGCTTCAGGAAAATTTCAAAGGCTGCAGTGGGCAGCTCTGACTCTTTTTTTTTTTTTTTTCCCCTTTTCTCATTGTTTCCTCCTGTTGTCTCTTTTCTTATTGCCCCTTATCAGTGAGCACATTCTGTCTTCTTTTTTCTCCTCCTTTTTGTCTTCTTAATCCTTCTAGGTGGAAATGGTTATGTACTTTTTCTACAGGAATCCAAATCATTTTGAAGGAAAGACCTAACAAGTAGCAAATCAATCTGCATACCAATTCCCCAGATTACACATCCTCCATGTTGAAATCCAGAACATGAATTCCCTCAAAGAAGTAGCCAGCTCTTAGTCTTTGCACTTTGTGACTAATAGATATAGTAAATTGTCAGTTAGTAATTTGAACCTACACCTGTTTTATTTAATATGCTGCCTTTGGGGAGAGAAAAATGGAGGTGAATAATATTGTGAAAAAGAAAAATCAACAGAACGTTAGGACTGATAAAATATTAAAGAGTGGAGATTCAAGAGAATCAGTTATTTTAAAACCTAACTACTAGAAGCAAGGTGGTTTCTGAACGCTGATAATGTATGCAGGGAGGAAGGATTGTGAGTGTGAATGCAGTTCCCTCATGGAACTCTGGGAAGGATAGCTTCTCTATTGGTTTATATAATGGGCCATTTGTGGGATAATGATCATTTTTCAAATCAAAAGGATCACTAAATGACTTTTGAGGGGTATTTAATCTTCCTCTATTAGAAATAATAATGGTCTTTCTTAATTTATCACAATTATATTTTTAAATTTTAGATCCTTTATTGGAAATCATGAAAGGTTATTTATGATAAAATTCAATGATAGAAAGAAAGCATAGGGGAGTCACAGCCTTCATATTCAAAGTATATTAAGCTCATTCAAGTTTTTATTATTGCATAGCATGAATAGTATGCATTGATATATTTTGGTCTTAGTATTTTCCTGATTTAGATAGCATATACTCCATTCATCAAATAACAGATAATCTCATCATCCATTTCTTTTTATTATTCATAGTAGCTCATGCCTTTGAATATTAAAGAAATCAATATGCATATCTATAGGGAAATAGCAATTGTGACAGTGGTAGCAAAGTTATATTTTACATGGCTTTTCACAATATTAAAAGCACTTCAGATTTATAGAGACTTAAAAATTGTTCATGGTAAATTGGAATTATAATTTTATTTAGTTAAATTCTATCTATACCTTTAAGAGATTAGGAAAATGAAATTTTAACATGAATTTTGTTAAATGTTAGCTATCTGGCTACTA
The DNA here is from genome assembly GCA_004023965.1 of Spilogale gracilis. Classification (NCBI taxonomy): domain Eukaryota; kingdom Metazoa; phylum Chordata; class Mammalia; order Carnivora; family Mephitidae; genus Spilogale; species Spilogale gracilis. Next base: position 695 of record PITA01035628.1, on the reverse strand, counting down.
CTTTTAGAAATCAATTTTGCTTTACTTATTTATGTGCAGTGTTTTTGGAATATTGATTAACACTTATCAATCATCCACATTTATATATATGCAGGATTGGAGATACTGAATGAGTATGTGCCAAGAACAAAGACTATTTCTAAAAGAATTTTTTTTTTTAAGATTTTATTTATTTATTTGACAGAGAGAAACACAGTGAGAGAGGGAAGACAAGCAGAGGGACTGAGAGAGGGAGAAGCAGGCCTCCCGCTGAGCAGGAAGCCCGATGTAGGACTTGATCCTGGGTCTCCAGGATCATGACCTGACCCGAAAGCAGTCGCTTAACCACCTGAGCCACTCAGGCACCCCTCTAAAAGAATTTTTCGTCTATTTTCCCTCATACCTTATTCAATCTTATCACCCACTCCTGAGTATTACCTCTTAAATATATACCATATACTTATAATTATTTTATTTTTTTTTTTTTAGATTTTTTTTTTTTTTTATTGTTACTAAATTTTTTTTCCAGTGTTTCAAGATTCATTCCCCATTTCCCACACCCAGTGCTCCCCGCTTTAGGTGTCCCCAGTACCCACCACCAGGCTCTCCCATCCCTCCACCCCCCTCCCTCCAAGTCCCTCAGTTTGTTTCTGTGTTCAAAATCTCTGTTGTTTCGTTTCCCTCCCTAGATTACCCTAGTTCCCATTTGCTTTCCT
>PITA01035627.1:0-10328 GCA_004023965.1 Spilogale gracilis | reverse complement strand
GAGGTTGCGGGGGGGGGGGCGCGAAGGGAGAAGGAAGGAATGGGGGTGGGCGGGAGCGAGAGAGAACACGGCTCGGATGTGGTGATATTTTACAGCACAGCAGTGCCTGGTGCTCCCCGCACATCCCCTGTCCAGCTTGCCCCTAAACTCATCTTTTCCAGGCTCACTTCTCTCTTCTGCACCGTGGGGCACTCTGCACCAAGGTATTTCAACTGGTCTTAGCGAATGGGGAGATAGAATGCCCTCCTAGAATCCGACACCTACGCCCCTGTAGATATGGGGGAAAGGTGTTCTACCCTTCCCCTCCGCCCCCACCTCTGCGAACCCTGCCTCACCTCCGGGCTTCCACTGCGTGGGGGTTGAGGAATTTAGCGCCAGCGGAGTTGGGGCGCTCTCGGGTCCGGGCGCTGTCCAGCCTCTGGTGCTGAAGCTGGAGCCTCGGATTCGCCGTGGAGGGGTTCTAGGGACCTCCAGCTGCAGGTTTCTGACCCTCGATGTCGGGATCCGAAGAGCAGGCGCCCTTTGCCGGGATAAAGGCGAGGCTAGGACGTGTCTGCAAAAGAAGTGCTTTCGCGGCTGACCAGTTTCCCTCCGGGACGTAATCTCCGAGCCTCTCCCCTTCCCTTCCCTTCCCTTCCCTTCCATTCCCTTCCCTGAACTGTGTAATTATTTGCCACAGTCGGGGCGTGTAGAAAGAGCCCCTTGCACTGAAATGACTATCCAGTGGTTTCCCGGCCCTCGCCCCACGTTTTCTCCTTGGGGGCTGGGTTATCTCGGCGTCCGCCGGCAGAATTCCGGCACAGCTGCACGGGTGCACAGATCGGTGGCGGGCAAGGCTGGGAAGGGAAGCCTGGAACACCGAACCCCAACGCTTTTCTACATGCAACAGGTCTGCTGTACCTGGACTCTGAAGGGCGAGCAGACCAGAGACCAGGTTGCCGTGGTGGTCTTGGGGAGACTGGGTCCGAAGAGCGCGCACTCCTGAAGCTGGTGCTGCCCATCGCCCCCCAGGCGCCTGACCCAGCCAGACAAGCCGCCAAGCCCGGTGTTTGCTTCGCGGGGCTGGTGGATACGAGAGCCAAGCGCCCCCAGAACTCGAGTGGACTGGAGCACCTGGTAGGAACTCTCAGCTGCGGGGCCGCGCGGCCGCCTCCCACTTCCCAGGCGCCCTCGCCGCCTTGCCGCCCCCTGGTGAATTTGTCAGCGGGCAAGTCACCTTTGGCAGGTGCTGAGCCCTACCGCACCCTCCTCCCGCCCTCCCAAGCCGCCCTGGGCTCAGTCTCGCGAATCTCAGCTCCAGTTGGCCGCTCCTCCAGTCCCGAGCCCGATTGAAAATAAGACCCTGGTCGGGGTTTTACCTGACACGGTTCGCCACCGCCAGGAAGGAAGACAGCTGCCCTCCACTTTTTTTCTCGAAGAAAACCCCTTTACCACTCCGCCTTGAGCTCATCTCCACCAATTGCAGAGCAGGGACCGGAATGTGGGGCGAGGAAGCAGGGGTTAGGGTTTGAGGAAGGTATTTTGTGAGGCACCCGGTGAATACTTGCCGCTCTCACGCAATCTGTTCTGTCCCAAGAGGTGGCCGCGCCGCCTGGGCGGGAGGCTGGCTCAGAATCGCGCGGTGCTCCGGGAGCAGACACAGTCACCACGGCGGCGGGGGCCACAGAACAGCTGCTTTAAAGCCGAGACCAGCCCACAGGTGGCCTGTCAGGGCCACGGACGTCCGTGACGTCATCCAGAGGACAACTGGAGAGGGAAGTTGCTGGTGCGGGGGGGTGGTCACCGCGCTTCACAGCAAAAGTCCCCTGTGTCCATGGCAACAGCTCGCGGAGGCCCGCGCCCCGGCAGCTCGCAGCCTTTCTCTCCGCTGCGGGGTGGTTGGGCTCCGGGATTCCTCGCTCCGCTGCGGTAAAATGCTGGAGGGGGCGGGGGAGTTGAGGGTGGGGTCGCGCTTTAGTGCCAAAGCCAACCTACCTGCCCTGGACCGAGCCCTAGGGCTAGCCGCGGGTCCACCTCTCGGTCTTCGCCCTTATTCCTCTGTCCTGGCTAAACTGGGGAGCAGAGGGGCTGCCTGGCCTCAAGGAGAGTCCCGGAGGGCGATCACGCAGAAACCTTCATTTCCACAGGGACATCCCCTAGACTTTCCCTTTCTTCCCACCTACCCACCTTGGCAGGTCGGACCCCGGGTCACCTGACCACACACAGATTGTCCTTCCTAAATTCAAGAACGTGAAGGCTCACTCTTCTCTCTCACACACTCTTCACCTGCCCCCCCCCCTTGAGTGAGCACACCCAGGGTGCCCCACGCAGAACCACCTGCGGGAATGCTCACTTGTGTAGGCGGATAAACCCAGGCTCCCCTGCTCCAGAACGCTGCCAAACGGATGAGAAAAAGCAAACCCACCATGGATCTAGGGTGCATCTAAGTTTTCCATGCTCCTGGCCAGGGAGCCACATGGGGTCCAGAAATGTAAACTGGAGGGCTCACAGATTTTCTTTTTTCTTTTTTTAATGAAGTGCTTGTCAACAAAATTGCAAATGTTCACATAGAAATCTGGCGTTCCATGTCCCCCAAAGTAGGGCTGGGTTTTTGCATACCGTGGAGTAGCATTGAGCCCTGTAGAAAAGGCTAGGGTCCCCATCCAACCGAAGCCTTCCACTCATTTTTGTCAGTGTCTCCAAGGTCATTCATTGTCAACCATTTCCTTTTCCTTTTTCTCTTAATGGTAAAGAGGAAAGTGAAATATTTTTGACTCCATCTCACTTGCTCACTTCCTTAATATCACCTATCAGGCCCCATTATCATGTGTGTTTTCTGCCCTCCTGTGTCCAGCAGGACCTTGTAAGGGCCTCACTCTGGCTGAAATTCTCGCTTTGCTACTCGCCAGCTGGTGTCCTACGGGTCCAAACTTTGACTGACTCACAGACATCTGTGCTGTCGACATTCAGACAACACTGGGAGCAGGACATTTCCTGCTAATAAGCCTGGGTTTGTTTTTTTTTTCTCTTCCATTTTCACATTTCAAAATATGCAGGTATTGGAAACATTTAAAAATGTCTATCTTTCATTGATCACCATCCAGTCACAGAAAGACAAACACTGGATGATTCTACTCATATGAGGTACCTTGAGTAGTCAAATTCATAGAAACAGAAACCAGAATGGTGGTTGCCAGGGGTAGGGGTGGGGGCGGTGAGGAGTTCCTGTTAATAGGTGCAGAGTTTCAGTTTTGCAAGAGGAAAACGTTCTGTGGATGGATGGTGGTTATAGAAGCACAACAATGCTAATATGTTTCATGTCACTGAGCTGTGCACTTAAAATGGTTAAGGTAGTAAATTTCATATTATATGCATTTTACCACAATTAAACACTTTTTAAAGGAGGTAGTTATAGTTATAATGTTTAGCAAGCCTTGAATTGCTCTGTTTGAAGGCAAAAATAAAAATTAAAAAGGACTCACTTAGGAGGACAAATACTAAACATTGCTACATTTTTTTTCTTTTTTCTTTTTTAAAGATTTTATTAAGTAATCTCTACATTCAACATGGGGCTTGAACTTACAACCCTGAGATGAAGAGTTCCACCCTCTACTGACTGAGCCTGAGCCAGGTGCCCTTGCTGCATTTTTTTTCAATGATTTGTTCAACAGATTCTTAGGGAGAAGATGGTCTATGCCAGACAGTACACTGGGGCCTCAGTGGGACCAGGAGTAAAGTCTAAAAATAAATATACTTAAATTTTTGCACATTCTTTAAAAGAAGAAATGAAGGGGTGCCCCAGTGGCTTTAGTCAGTAAGCCTCAGGCTCTTCATCTCAGCTCAGGTTTTGATCTCAGGGTACTGAGTTCAAGCCCCACACTGGGTTCCATGCTGGAGCCTATCTACTTAAATAAATAAATTTTAGGGGCACTTGCGGTGGCTTAGTCTTTAATCGTCTGCCTTCAGTTCAGGTCAGGATCTGGAGCCCTGCGTCAGGCTCCCTGCTCAATGGGAAGCCTGCTTCTCCCTTTCCTACTCCCCTTGCATGTGTTCCCTCTCTCACTGTGTCTCTCTGTCAAATAAATAAATAAAATATTTTTTTAAAAATAAATTTTATTTTTTAAAGAAATAAAATTTAAAAAACAGCTAACATGATAGAAATTCTAAATTTGACTTCCAGACCAGTAGAAGAAAGAGGAGGATGAGGAAAACTAGATAAATCAAGTGAAAGATTAGAATGAAAAAAAAGAAGGAAAAAAACCTCCCAAACTACACAGAAAACAAAATGGCAGAAATACTCTCTTTTTTTTTTAAAGATTTTATTTATTTGCGATAAACAGAGAGAGAGTGAGAGTGCACATGAGCTAACAGTAGGGAGGGGCAGAAGGAGAGGGAGAAACAGATTCTCCCCTGAGCAGGGAGCCTGGTCCCTTGGTTGATCCCAGGACCATAGGATCATTACCTGAGGTGAAAGCAGGCACTGAATGGGCTGAACCATCCAGGTGCCCCTGGTAAAAATACTCTTAATATTATTAATCACCAAGGGGCACCTGGGGGTCTCAGCTGGTGAAGCACCTGCCTTCTGATCAGCTCAGGTCATGATCTCAGGGTCCTGGGATGGACCCCCCCAGTGAGAAATCTTCTTCTTCCTCTCCTCTGCTCCCCTATGCTCCTTTGTCCTTTCATGCTCTCTTTCTCCCTCAAACAAATATTTTAAAAATATATAACTGATCACAATAAATGAAAGTGTACAGTTACATGTGTTCAGTTAAAAGACAGAAAATTTCAGATAGCTTTAAAAATCCAGGTATAACGAAATTATAAAAGACATATATAGTGACATGAATATAGAAACTTTGAAAGTCAAGAGTTGAGGGAAAAGTATATTTAGTCAGTGTTAACTAAAACAAACCTGGTATGAAAACTAATGTAGAATTTAAAGCAAAAAGCATTAAATGGGGCATGACTTAATGATTTTAATGATAAAAAAGTTATTGGTCAGGAAGATATAATTGAATTGGTAAATCTTTAACAAAATCTACCATGCTCTTCCCTAAAACATATATGACATCAAATCCAGATGGTTATATGTACAAATTCTACCATAACTTTGAGGAACAAAATATCTCTATATTACAGAACCAAGCTGACCAGAAAAAAAAAAAAAAAAAAAAAAAAAAAAAAAAAAAAAAAAAAAAAAAAAAAAAAAAAAAAAAAAAAAAGAAAGGGAAAAGAAAAGGAAAGGAGAGGAGAGGAAAAAAAGGAAAAGAGAAAAGAAACAATAACAAATCACAAGAAATAGGGGGGGAAATGCATAGAGCAAATGAATTTATAAACCTAGGTGTCTAAAATATATTTTTAGGAAGCCAAATTTCTATAATAAGCAAGTACAGTTTATTCTATGAATATAAGAATTCTTAACATTTGGAAAATCTATTTATGTTAATTAATTCAACTTTAATAGATTAAAAGAAAAATCTTATGAATATTGATTTAAGAAAAAACTTTTTAGTCAACCTAGCATCAAGAGAAATTGCCACTCCTTAATAAAGGATATCTATTTACAGCTATTGTCACAGGTAACGTTGAGATAGGAGAAGCATTCTCTTTGAAGACAGGAATGTGACTGTTTTTTATCAACATTGCACTGGATTGGACCATAAAAATTCCAAATTGTCCTCATTTCAGAATATACATAGAAAATGGAGGGGAATTTACAGACAAATGTTACGAACTAATAACATTGCTTGATATAATACTATTGTTGAAAGTCAACAGCACAATTGAGAAAAATGAATGAAACTGAAAGTTGATTTTTTGAAAAGATCATCAAGATTAACAATTCTTTAACTAGGCTGGCTACGAAAAAGAGAGGAGATTCAAATTACAAAAATCAGGAATGAAAGAGGAAACATTATTATTAATCTTATAGAAATTTATTTTTTATTTTTTAGTTATTTATTTGCTAAAGAGAGAGAGAGCACAAGCAGTCAGAGTGGCAGGCAGAGGCAGAGGGAGAAGCAGGCTCCTTGCTGAGCAAGAAGCCCAATGTGGGACTCGATCCAAGAACCCTGAGATCATGACCCAAGCTAAAGGCAGCGGCTGAACACCACCCAGGCATCCCCTTACAGAAAAAAATTTTTTTTAAATTATAAACAATAGTATGAACAACTGCATGTTGACAAATTAGAGAACCCAAACGAGAATGGAGAATTCCTAAGAACACACAAATTGCTGAAACTAACTCAAGAAGAAATAGAAAATCTGAATGAATCATAACAAGTAAAGAGATCAAATCAGTAATCAAAAAACTTCTCACAAAGAAAAGCCCAGGACTGGATGACTTCACTGTTAAATTCTACCAATTGTTTCAAGAAGTAATAGCAATCCTTTGCAAAGTCTTCCAAAATTAAAAAAAAAAAAAAGAGGAAGGGATGTTTCCACACTCATTCTCTGAGACTAGTATTACCTGATATCAGAACCAGCCAAAGATATTAAAAAAAACTATAGACCAACAGGCTTTACGAAAACAGAGTCAAAAATCCGCAACAAAATACTAGAAAACCAAGTCTCCAGCAACATATTAGATTATACACTATGACTAAGAGAAATTTATCCGAGGAATGCAAGATTGGTTTAAAATTAAGAAATCAATACAATAGTCCATATTAATCGAATAATAGATGAAACCCAAAGTTCAACCTGATAGACATGAGAAAGATTTGACAAAATTCCACACCATTTCATGATAAAAACTCCCAACAAACTAAGAATAGAAAGGAACTTCCTCAACCTGAGAAAAGGAATCTACAAAAAACCTACAGCTAATGTCACATTTAGTGGTGAAAAACTGAAAGCTTTCCTTCTTAGATCAGAAACAAGAAGATGTACACTCTCACCACTCACACTCATATTCAATATTATACTGAAGTTTCTATTCGGGGCTATTCAGCAAGACAAAGAAATAAAAGAATTGGAAAGAAGAAGTGAAACTTATTTACTTTATTTTTTTAAAAGATTTTATTTATTACAGAGAGAAACACAGCTAGAGAGGGAACACAAGCAGGGGGAGTGAGAGAGGGAGAAGCAGGCTTCCCCCGGAGCGAAGAGCCCAAAGCAGGGCTTGATCCTAGGACTCCAGGATCATGACCTGAGCCAAAGGTAGTCACTTAACCAACTGAGCCACCTAGTCGCCCCATGAAACTTCTTTATTTGTACATAGTCTTTCATACGGAAAAGGCTGAGGAATCCACATCCACCCACACCAACATTGGCGCCAATAAACAAAATTAGCAAGTTTGCAAAATGTCAATATACAAAATCACTTCTATTTCTAGCAATGAATGATCCAAAAGTGAAGTTAAGAAAACAATTCTACTTGCAATAGCATCAAAAAGCATAAAATACTTAGGAATAAATTTAATGCACCATGTGGGCAACTTGTACATTGAAAACTACAAAGCATTGCTGAAAGAAATTTCAACAATGGCACCTGGGTGGCTCAGTAGGTTAAAGCCTCTGCCTTCGGCTCAGGTCATGATCTCAGGGTCCTGGGATTGAGACCTGTGTCGGGCTCTCTGCTCAGCGGGCAGCCTGCTTCCTCCTCTCTCTCTGCCTGCCTCTCTGCCTACTTGTGGTCTCTCTCTCTGTCAAATAAATAAATAAAATCTTTAAAAAAATAAATTGCTGTAATTTGGCAACATCTAATAAATTTGAAGGTACGTGTATACTTCAACCCAGTAACCCTCCTTCTAGGCACGTACTCGAGGGAAATTCTCATGCCTGGTCACAAGGAAGCATGAGAAAAATGGTTACCGCAGCACTGTTTGAAGAGTAAGACAGGGATGTGACTGGCTGCTTCGGTCAGAAGCGCCCTCATTGGAACGACTCAGCACACCCCGATTGCTTAAGATAGTTCTGCAAAAGAACTCATAAAAACTGCTAAACTTAGAAACTCCAAGGGCAACCCTCTTGGGACCCCTCCCTCTCTGAGATCCTTATACTCTTGCTCAGTAAACTTTGCTTCGCTGCCCCCTGCTCTTCATCTGGTCTACCTCTTCATTTTTTGGAGTGGCGTGACCAAGAACTGCAGGCAGTAGAGGCAGAAATCCTGCAACACCTGTCCCCAACATGGGACTTGAACTCACAACCCTAAGATCATGAGTCACATGCTCAAAAAGAAAGAAAAAAAGTGTCTCTCGCTCCACTGTTTGAGCCAGCTAGGCATCCCTGTGTCATTTTATTTCTTGTTGAAAAGCATCTGAGGCACGTGCGTTAACAGTTGTTAAAACCAGGAGATAGGTATGTGGTTACCTCTTGTATTTTCTGTATTTTACATATCTTTGAAATAATCATTTACTTTTAAAGTAGACATGAGGCATGCACAAGGTTGTTTGATGGTAGAAATTGATGTTTGACTTTGGGGGGCTGTTGGATTTCTGGGTCACAGGTTCTCTTTCTTCAGATGAGGACGGTGACCATTCTTTTGCTACCTGATGGGGTTTTGGTGAGCATCAAGTACGCTCATACTCAAGAGAGCACTTGGGAAACTATAAATTCTGCTTAATACTGATACTATTGTTATCACATAAAATGAAATGGCAAAACATTATTAGCTAAGACTGGCTCAGTCTGAGATTTACAGTTAGAGCACACACTGATTTTGAATTAGGCTAGAAATAAAGAGAAGGTACTCAATTTCCCCCTAATGTTTCCCCAGGGTGTTCTAAGCAGTGCAGATAAAGGCCACTTGCCCAGGGACGCAGGTGAGAAGGTCCTGGGCTTAACTGTAGTATAAATCACTCCTTTGGCAATCTACCAGACTGTCCATCAGAGGAGACCTTTAGCGGAAAATGCCAGAGGCAGCAGCCGAAGGCAGCTTGGAGAAGTGATCAGTTAGTCACAGAGGCAAGTCATTTGAGAGAGAGTGCAGGTGAATTCTTGGCATTCTTGGGGGCAGGAAAGCCTTAGAAGACTTGCCTCTGAGCACTCAAGCTTTCCTGCCTTTGGGAAGGAAACTGATGAGTTAGTTAATATGCATGGAAGACGCAGCTTCTCATTCACATTATTATTCCTAAAATGATCTCAGCCTTTTACCTAGATTGGGAGAAACCAGTTTCCTGGACAAGTCTCAAGGAAATCATTGAGGTGGAAATCAGGTGGAAATCTTGTGAATGCTCCAAGGACCTCGGTTTTATGGGTCTGTGTTCCACAGCCCTGGGCACCTTCACTAGGATTCCTTCTAAAATAACATTTCCCCTTGGTGAAAAATGTCTTGTAGCTTCAGGCTCTTGGGCTCAATGAGGTTGATGAGCTTCTGATTCCAGGAGACCCGGGAGTGAACTGGAGGACATGTAGGTATAATCTCTTAGTTGGACTACAGATTGCAGTGGGAACCCCGTCAGAGCTATCAAGACTCCCTTCCAACCATCAGAATAAAACAAATAAAATCTTTAAAAAAGGGGGCTTTCGGACGCCAAGATTATTCTTAATTACCCATAATTTGACGACTTTTCGTTTACATTTAAATCTTTAAATCAATTGGTTATCTTTCATTTCTAAATACATTGTAATTTGTTTTTTTTCTTTTTTCTTAATTTCAGAGTATTCAAGAGACTATTTAATGATTTTTCTAGGCAGATAATATATTGGCTATCTTTTTAAAATTATTAATCTTGAATTTTATTTCATTGCGTTCTGGCCCTTTTATGATTTTTTATTTTTATTTTTTTAAAGATTTTATTTATTTATTTATTTATTTATTTATTTATTTATTTATTTATTTATTTATTTATTTGACAGAGAGAAACACAGCGAGAGAGGGAACACAAAGCCGGGGGACTGAGAGAGAGAGAAGCAGGCCTCCCGCCGAGCAGGGAGCCGGATGTGGGACTCGATCTGGGGTCTCCAAGATCATGACCTGAGCCAAAAACAGTCACTTAACCAACTGAGCCACCCAGGCGCCCCGCATTTTTGGTTTTTTAGAATTTGTCTAGTTTTCCTTTGTAGCTCAAGGCAGGGTCATTTCTTTGAGATTGGTCCCTGTATGCTGTATGTGTGCATAATTTCATTAGATTTTATATGTATTTGTGTGTTTATGTGTATGTATACACATATGTAATACGCATTTACAGATGATCAACTTTAATTATGTTATCAAATCTTTTACTTTTACCTAATATCTAATGGATGTGACCCAAACCTTCCACAATGCGTTTTACCAATTTCGTCTTGTTTTTCTACCCACAGTTGCTCTCTGTATTCCAAAGCCATGCTCTTAAGAGCATAAGAAATCATAATTTTTATTTACTTTAATTTTACCACCAGTTAATACACAAATGTGTCTCATT
>PITA01035626.1:0-10322 GCA_004023965.1 Spilogale gracilis | reverse complement strand
CAATCGCCAAACTGTGGAAAGAGCCAAGGTGCCCATCAACAGATGAATGGATAAAGAAGATGTGGTACATATATACAATGGAATACTATGCCTCCGTCAGAAAGGATGAATACCCAACTTTTGTAGCAACATGGACTGGACTGGAAGAGATTATGCTGAGTGAAATAAACCAAGAAGAGAAAGTCAAGTATCGCATGGTCTCACTTACTTGCGGTGCATGAGAGGCAAACTGGAGGATAGTGGCAGAAGGAAAGCAAATGGGAACTAGGGTAATCTAGGGAGGGAAACGAAACAACAGAGACTTTGAACACAGAAACAAACTGAGGGACTTGGAGGGAGGGGGGTGGAGGGATGGGAAAGCCTGGTGGTGGGGACACCTAAAGCGTGGAGCACTGGATGTGGGGAATGGGGAATGAATCTTGAAACACTGGAAAAAAAAATTTTAGTAACAATAAAAAAAAAATAATAATAATTTAATTTGGGTTCTAAACAGTTGTTGGGTTAACTGTTGGCTGCTCAGAAATACAGTAAATGCTCTTGTCTATCTAGATATGTAGCAGAACATTTCTGTTTATACCTGAAAGAAACAAAAAATGCGTACAGTTTAAACATAATTCAGTTCACAACATATAGAATATGGCCTGAAATTCTTAAGCTCAATTAATTTGTGTCTATACTACTAACAGGGTCTGACTCATTTGGTTTATCTTCATTTGTATTCACTATAGTTTAGTTATCATACATACCATCATTTCCACACTTCCCGCTGCCACCACATCTTTGGGTTTTGCATCTTTGGTTCCAATGTAGGAGCCGATGGTGTCACATGACCAGGGAGAATACTGGCTATAATCATTTCCTTTGTATTTCCCAGCTACCTTCAAGTCTTCATCCAAAAACTATGGCGGGGGGGGGGAGAAAATATATATATATAAGAAATGGGTCTTATAAGTAACAACACAGAGAAAGCAGGAATTTCTTAGAATACCATGCTAAAGCAACATGATGATTATCTGATCTGTTACAACAGAAGATTTTTGTAGATTATGAAAAATTTAAAACAAGTGAAGAAAGATGGGAGGATTTTTGAGGAGGTTTGCTCATTCTCTTCATTAGATGGAAGTCAACCCTTAAACTAATATGTACCAGGCCCTGGTTTTGCTGGACACTCTCGTTTTTTTCAATAACGTTCCAGGTAAACAAGAGCATTAAAAAGTACTTAAAATGTAATATTCTATATAGTACATCACGCTGCAGTAACTTTTTTTACTGAAAACTCTTTTTTTAATAGCATTAATTCGTATTTTAAATAAATTTTGGTCCTTAGGTTGATTCTGTGAAGTGGAAAGGGTAAGATACTGAATTTTCTCAAGATGAGTTCTGAAATTATAACAGAAATAGCTATTCTAGGTCTAATGTATTTTTATTAGAATCACAATATTGACATTTGTGTAAAGCTTTACTGTTTTCAAAGTGCTTTTTATGTATACTACCTCATATGTTCCTCAGGTCCATGTGAGAATACAGATGATCTAAGGCTTACCATTACAGGGCAGTACTAGAACTAGAACTTTATCAGGAATATATATACATTGATATATTGATAATGTAGCGGCTACTAATATATCTAAGTGTTAGAAACACAGCCAGATAGGGAACACAAGCAGGGGGAGTGAGAGAAGGAGAAGCAGGCTTCCCACCGAGCAGGGGGCCTGATGGGGGATTCGATCCCAGATCTCGGGGATCATGACCTGAGCCTAAGGCAGTTGCTTAACCAGCTGAGCCACCCAGGTGCCCCTCAATATATATATATTAATACAATTATATGTACGTTATTTAGAATCAGAACTGAAGTTTAAATATATAGCTTTGTATGTCAGTAACTAAAATACTAGATAAAATTCCTTAATAGAAGGCATTACTATATTTATTAGAAGTTAAAAAAAAGGCAAATATAAACAGTTATTATTTACTGAATGCTTGACATATGCCAGATGCCTTATGTCTCATTAAATCTTTACCACACCACTATGAAGTAGGCTTTATTATGCTGGATTTACAAATAGAGAAACCTGAGCTTCAGAGCTTAGGAAGGCTAAGTAACTTACAAAACATCACACAGAGTGACACAGCTGAACTTCAAAAATAAGTATGTTTAATTCCAAAATTAGTTTACTTTTTGCAGTATTATGTTGCTAAAAAAAATTAGTATGGCATAACAAGGTTCTAGGAGGATGCTAATACATAATGTTTGAAAAAATGTAATGTTTACACTTATAAGTAAAATTACACTAATAGAAGATGTCTTTTTTTTTTTTTAAGATTTTATTTATTTATTTGACATAGAGAAACACAGCGAGAGGAACACAAGCAGGGGGAGTGAGAGAGAAAGAAGCAGGCTTCCCACCAAGCAGGGAGCCCGATGCGGGGCTCGATCCCAGGACCCCAGGATCATGGCTACTGATTACTATCCTAGACAGCACAGAACCAGAAATTCAATATAACCCCAATAAAAATTTCAGCAGATATTTCTGTGAACATCAACATGCTAATTTAAAAATGTCTGGAAATTCCAAGGACTAAGAACAGCAAAGGTGATACTGGAAAACATACATCGTCACATACAAATTATAAAACTACACTAAGACAATGGAGTATTGGTGCAAAGACAGAGAAATAGATCAAAGAAACAGAACAGAATCCAGACACATAGTCACCTGACCATGACAAGGGTGACTGGATTATGACTATGGTGATTTCCAGGCACTAGGGAAAATATGGTCTTTTCATTAAATGATACTAGGTCAATGAGCTATCCTTTCGGGGAGAAAATGGATCTTTACTCCTAACACAGTAACAAGAATCAATTCTAGAAGGATTGTAGACCCAAATGTAAAATAAAATAAACCTTTTAGAAGAAAACATAGGAAAATGTTTTCAAAATCTTACAAAAGCCGAGATTACTTAATACTTAAATAAAACACACAACAACTGATAAAGAAAAATTAATAAGTGAGACTTAAGATGATGTGCTTACTTCCTCTTGATGAAAGGTAGGAGGCAATGTTGGTGAGGGTGCAAAAGGAGGTGGAGAGATAACCTTCCTTTCCTCTAGCTGGGCCATTATTTCCTTTCGTCTGCGATGTAGCTCATCTAGACTAGGATGGGGCTGAGGAGGAGGAGGAGGAAGCCTGCTGTAAGTAGGGTCCTGTAAATGCAAAGATTAGTAAAAACTGAAAAAGCATTTCAGAACACATTAACTCACTTAGCACATACTTTAAATAGATAGCAGCCTGTGTGGTGTTCTCAATAAACCAAAGCAAAACAAAACAAAGCCCCCCAAAACTGAGGTTTTCCCAAAGAGCTAAATTTAAATTTCATTTCCTTGGCCAGAGACTATAATCTCAAATACAGTTGACCCCCAAACAATACAAGCTTGAACTGCACAGGGCCACTTATACATGGATTTTTTTCAATAAAAACATTCTGTAAATATATTTTCTCTAACGATTTTAGTAACATTTTCTTGTCTCTAGCATACCACATTGTAAGAATACAGTATATAATACATATAACATACAAAATATGTGTTCATTGACTGTTTATGTTAGGCTTCTGGTTAAGAGTAGGCTATTAGTAGTTAAGTTTCTGGGGAGTCAGAAGTTATACACGGGTTTTCAATTGCACTGCACCCCTTAACGCCTACATTACTCAAGGGTCAAATGTAGGTCTAGAGATGTTAATAGAACTAAAATTCAGAAACTAAGAAGAGTTAGTGGGAGTGGGGTGGGATTTTTTTCCCCTTTAATAGCTAAGAAAAAGAAAACCCAAAACAAAAAAGGAACCCTACCCAAACTGTGAAAAGATGAAAAAAAAAAGGAAGGGGGAGCTTTCTTATAAAAAAGAATTGATCAAAGGGTTACTACCATGGCAAAAAGGTAAATCACTGCAACCAATAATCAAATTAAATCTATATAATAAGAAAAAAAGCCCAGCATACTCTGATGTACGGAGGTCTGATCTGAGTTGGATGAGGAGCCACTGGATAGTAACCCTCCATCTGCTGGTATCTTTCTCTGGATTCTGGTACATAGGATGGTACTGCTGCAGGTGGAATCTCAATGGGGATAGGACTCTCCCGGAAAATCTCCTCTCTTGTATAAGATTGAGCAGGGTACACTCGGCGGCCATCATAGTGTGGTGGGTACACAGGTGGGTACTGTTGTGGCTGTGTGCCATACTGAGAGTTTACTACACGATCTTGGAGATAGGGTGGATAATGATCCAAGTAAGGAGGGCCAGGCTCCGGAGCAGATGGTGCAGGTCTGACAAAGCGAGATACACACTGCGGTGGCGTAGTATAGTACATACCTGTACAAGACAAATACAAACCAAAAGCAACAATAAGCCAATCTATTTTTCTATATTTTTGTTTGCACTACATTTCAACACTAAAGAAGAACCCACTCATTTCTTTACATGTTTCCCCCTCTGCTGTAGTGAGTTTTATGAAAAATAAGCAAAAATTAACCTTAATCCTTAAGTCACTGAATAAACTAACATCTTCATAATCTTCATAATCTACAATAGATTGGCTCTCTCAGTTGTTCGACCATCTTTCTGCTATGCCCTAATGCAATGCAAACACTGGAAAGTGCATAATCTTCATGATGTACAATAGTAGACTGGCTCTCTTAGTTGTTCGACCATCTTTCTGCTATGCCCTAATGCAATGCAAACACTGGAAAGCAAAAGACTACACTTCCCTGAAACTCAGGTTCCACAAATCACTCGCGTGAAATCTGAATGTGAAATGGAGTTAACTGGAAAGGAATGTGGCACACACAGATCTATTCTGCTGCTGTAGAGCTCCAGAGTTCTGGGACAAGAGTCGTAGCAGTAGCTTCCCAATTTTCAGACTCTGGCCTCAAGTGATATGATCCTGGCACATAGACAGGACCCACGCTTCCTTTTTCTACTGCTTCC
The DNA here is from genome assembly GCA_004023965.1 of Spilogale gracilis. NCBI lineage: Eukaryota > Metazoa > Chordata > Mammalia > Carnivora > Mephitidae > Spilogale > Spilogale gracilis. The sequence continues at coordinate 5,336 of PITA01035626.1, read as the reverse complement.
TATTTTTTTTTTTTTTAAAGATTTATTTGAGAGAGACTGTGCATGCATGTGAGAGAAAGAGAGAGAGAGAAAGAGTACATGCACAAGCTGGAGGAAAGGCAGAGGGAGAGAGAGAAGCAGGCTCTCCCCTGAGCAGGGAACCTCATGTGGGGCTCGATCCCACAGGACCTGAGCCAAAGGCAGACGCTTAACCAACTGAGCCACTCAAGCACCCGTTTCCTCACTACTAACAGGCTTTTTCAGTGGCCACTTCTGGAACTCATTCCTGGAGGCCTAGCTTAAGCCTGCTTTTGCAGCACTTCCACCGTTTCTATAGGCACTCCCTGCATTCAACCTCTTTCTGCTTAATACAGCAAGAATGATTTTTGATCTCTGCCACTGGACTTTGATATGGGGTACTTAAGGCCACCTTAACAAAAGTAGCTGAATTTTTCCTGTGATGGATGGCCCAAAGGAAGATACAAAAAACTTTCATATTTTTCATGTATTAATAATGCCATACCAATTTAAAGCTATTCTTTTGAAAGTAGAGAAGACATTTCTAATTCAAAATTAAGACAGCCTTGGGAAAAGGAAATAGAGAACACCTTTAATCTACTTCAGTTTAAAAAAAATAGCACCACACGCTGACAGAGATCTAACACTTTAAAAAAAATCAGTGTTCCTATTTTTCACAGGAATTATATATGTGAAGCCTCAGTCATCTTCACTCCTTCACTATCCATACCTATTATGTCATTAAAGCTGGCTACTTTTTCAAGTTTGACTATTTTCTCAAATCCCTTCTTTCCCACCACACTAATCCAGGCCTCAATACTCACACCTGGTTTAACAAAAGTCTCTTTATTCCTTCTCAAATCTGGACTGTCATCTCTGCAATCCATTCATAATACAATTTCTTTACTAATATTGATTCTACACTGTTAACTCTCTACAATATGTATGCTGCATTTTTTTCATATATATTACAGGGCCCAGAAAAAAATATTAGGTGATAACTAAAACCAAGAAAAACATACTGTGTGTGTTTAATTTATACTCACTGTAATATTAAATTCTTTTTCATGCTCCAAGAAAATTCTGGTCAGGAAAATATATACTGCCTTACTTAAGCAAGTTTCTATTGTAACTTGCGTGACTCGTTATTTCCATAATTACACATACATATTTAATATCCAACTAGCTTCCCGTGATGGAGTGTTTGCTTTATATACTTCTTTTAATTCATTTATTTTATACTATTTAGCTGATCATAAAAAATCTCTGCTTTTTCCAAAGTATCACATAAATACATTTATTTATCTTGAGGCTGCTACAAATATGATCACTCTTTCTTGGAACTGTTCTCATAATTCCTAAGAAAAGAGAGCAACATAAAAGGTCATTACCCTGCTGATATGGTGCCGGTTCAAATGGCGGAGCAGCTCCTCGCGGATCCTGATAATAAACATCTGCCTGCTGGGCGGGGTACAACTGAGAACCTCGTGGTACCATCTGAAGTGGTTTGCTGACAGGCATTGGGGGCAAGTCTGTTGGCCCCCTGGGAGGTACAGGATGTGGATTCACAGGTAAGGCAGAAATACTCTTAGGGACAGATTCTAGCCTAAAGGAATAAGATTCTACAAGTCAAGTTTAAGGTCTCAAAAAAACTTCTAATATATACAAATTACAAAATTTTTTTTTTTTAAAGCCTTAATTTGGGAAACTTTTTTCCCCAAGTTATTCCTTCTACAAATTTCATAAACTTTGATCTTATTTCATTTATGCTAATTGTTTCTTAAAAATCACTAGCACAGGAAATAAAGAACAAAATAAAGTCAGAAATAAAGTGTTTTGTTTTGTTTTTTTTTAAATACAACTCTGAGTATTCTTTCTTCCCTCTACTTTGTTTGTAAAGAAGAAACTCCAAGTAAAAGTTAGGAAAAATGACGTACAGATCAGGAGGAGATCCAGGGGCACTACTGCTCAGATGATCTATCTTGCCAGGCTTCAGACTAGAATCATAGGTGGTGTCTGTTCCTCGTGGAATCAGCTGGGTTACTGTATTCCCTGCTGATACAATTCCATTTGGCATAGCAGGGGTTTTTCTGCTAGGCAGATCCACTGCACCTTCATCTGGAAGGACAGCTGCTGAAGGCAGGCCCACCTCATTAAGTTGACCCAAAGAGGCACTCAGGGGTCTTCTGGGAACTAGGCGTTTATTCATTTTACGAAACCTATACAGAAAGCAAAGTCACACACCAAAACCCAGAATTAAAAGCAAAACCAAGAACTGAAATGTATTTGAGAAATAGATCAAAGAAAAGATACTGAAAACATTACTTTCTAAAAATTCTCTTGAAACATTGGCTGTAACCATCAACTTGAAAACTTATTTGTGTATATAGACACTATAAAATCTCAGGCAACACACTAAGTATAAAATTCCTTATAATAAATATTTGTAACATCACAAATCATGCTACTTACTATCTGCATTATAACTTATTTTTAGGGTAGTTTCTATTTCTGAAACACTGGAAGGGATGGAAAAATCTTTAGAAGACAGTTTCTCAAATATCTTACTTTAGCTTTCCCTCAAATGCCTTCGGATACAGTTATCTATATCATAAATTAACAATAAAACAAAAGGCCAGTGTGCAGAGGAAAATTTACCATTTAACCATTAAAAGTTTTAAATTAAGAATAGTACTTTGTATCAGATATGATTCAAAGATGCTAATGTTCTGTGCCTGCACAAAACTGAATTATTTTAAAAGTGGATTAATATAAACAATATAGAATAATGCCTGAATTTAAACAGACACTGTAGTATAAAAGGCATGTATATTTTAAATCTAACCGCAGGAAAAATATGACCTTGTTTCTCAACAGTGAAAGCAAATTTTCACCTGCTAGGACACTATAAAAAATTATCTCAAAAACAAACCCCCGTAAGAATAATGCTATTTTCCCAAATGTTTCCCAGATTTGAGGAATTTCAGAGGGGTAGAGAGGAGACAATACTCCTTAGGTGTAACCACTGTCAACATTTTGATACATAATCATACAGATTTTTCCCTCCATACTCTGCCTTAATATTAATATGTACGTAAGACTATTATTAGCAGAAATAGAGTCATATATGACTAACTTTTCCTTCTACTTTGTAACTTGGATATTCCTTTATGTCAGTACATTTTAGGTGGTTTCTAATTTTTTGCTATTAAACACAATGCAGTAACAGCTGCTGATGCACATACACTTGCATTCTTGCTTGACTAAGTCTAATGTATGCACATTAGAAATTGTTACAATGCTCTAAAACTATTATAACTCCTAATGATAATAAAAGAAATGTCCTTTTCTATTATCTCATCAAACACTAGGTAGGATCACAGTCTCTTTTCATATACTAATTCAAAATGTCATTTTTTAAAAAGATTTTACTTAGAGAGGGAGTGCACAACACACAGATGCACACCTGCACGGAGGTGGGGTGGACGGTGTGGTAGAGGCATTAGCAGACTGTAGCAGGGCAGGGAGCCTGCCACCCCCCGGCCCCTCCATCTCAGTGTCCTGAAATCATGAACTGAGCAGAAACCAAGAGTCCTTGGTTCATCAACTAAGCCACACAGGTGCCCCTGAAAATACTATTTTGTTTTCATGCGTATTCAACAATCAGTGACATTGACATTGTTTTACACTTTTATTTTGGTATTCTTCTCTGAATTGCCTATTTGTTCATGATCTGTATATTTACTGGTTCTCAAAGATCTGTAGTAACTCATTTTATATTAGGGATGTCAGTCCTCTGTATGTCATTTCCCCACCAATCTTTTATTTTTAATTGCGGTGTTTGGGCCACATCTTAGATTTTTTTATGTAATCATATTTATCAATCTTCTTTACAGATGCTGGGTTGTCTTTCTCTTTCTTTCTTTCTTTTTTAAAGATTTTATTTATTTGACAGAGAGATCACAAGTAGGCAGAAAGGCAGACAGAGGAGGAAGCAGGCTCCCTGCCGAGGAGAGAGCCTGACGCGGGCCTCCATCCCAGGACCCTGATATCATGACCTGAGTTGAAGGAAGAGGATTAACCCACTGAGCTCAAAAACAGGCGCCCCTGGGTTGTCTTTCAAAAATTATTTCCTATTATAAGATTAAGTAACAACAGAAAAGATCTCTAAGTACAGTTGCCTTCTTAAATATATAAATCTCTAATGTACTTATAATTCATTTTGACATAAAGGTAGGAACTGAGTTCTAATTATTTTTCAAATGGATAGCAGTTGTTTCAATGTCATCTTCTTTGTTACTGATGAAATGCCACTTTCAGCACAAACGCTCAGTTCCTATTTTGTCTGGCATTCTTGCTAGATTTTCCATTGTATTTCACTGATCTCTCTGTTCCTATGCTAACACCACAGTCTTTATGTGCATTGCAGCTCATAATACACTAACAGTTGTTCTAATCTGTTGAAAACTTATTTTTTCAGAAATCTTCTGACCAATTGTACATAAATACTTTTCCCAGTGAATGATTTTGTTAGGTCCTAACAATCGTCTTATTAATACTCTAATTGAGATTTCACTGTAGTAGTCTTACTACTACTAAATTTTGCCTAACTGTCAACTTCACCGAGACTAAATCTAATATTTTACGAATTGAGCAATATGCAATCATATTAGCTTCTGAGATACAATTATGTTGTCTATGTGTCTATGGCAGCTTTCTTCTATTAAAGAATTCTGATCTATTATGAACATCTGATTTTACTCAAATGCCTTTTGGCATCTTTGCATATGATCACATAGTATTTCTTCTCTAACTCTAATGTAACTATATCATGTTATCTCTGCACTTCATAGTGTCTATTTTAATGTATTATTGAAGTCTAATATTTGAGATTTTTAAAATAGTAATGTGAGATGGGTTGGTATTTAATTGTGCTATCTTTGTCAAGTTTAGTGGCAATGTCACTAAAAATTAAGAGGTTTTCTTTTCTTTCTACTATGTGCTGGAAAATTTAGCATCAATGGAATTATCTGATCTTTGAAATTTAAAAGAATCTGTAAAGTTACACCTGGCAATAAAATAATTTGGTGAATAGAGCAAAGGGAAATTTTTCAATTGGAAATACATTATTCAATTAGTCAAAATTAATGAAAATATTTAGAGTTTAATTTTTTTGGTAGTGCACATGATTCACTTCTTTATTTAGTTTCCTATTTGTGGGCACAATATAATGAAAGCTGAAGGTCTCTTGCTGCCGCAACGCCAGTGGGTGCATCAGGTGCTGGGCTCGGAGCGGAACCCCACGGATCGCTTTAAGAAAATGGCAGACAAGCCGGACA
>PITA01035625.1:0-10321 GCA_004023965.1 Spilogale gracilis | reverse complement strand
TGGCTACAAAAACTTGTGTTTAGGTTTTCGTGTGAACATAAGTTTTCATCTCCCAAGGGTAGATACCTAGGAGTGGGATTGCTGAGCCAGAGAATAAGTATATATCCAACTTTATCAGAAACTGCCAAACCAATTTCGTGAATGTATTCCCACCAGTAATATATTAGAGTTCCAGTTGCTCTGAATTAAACCAGTACTTAATATTTTCAGTATTTTTAATTTTAGCTATTCTAGAGGGGCATACTTGTATCTTGTCATGGTTTAAATTTAATGTCATTGCATATCTATTCATGTGTTCATGTCTTTTACCTATTTTTAAATTGCACTGTTACTTTCTTATTGTTGAATTTTAAGAGTTCTTTATATATTCTGAATAAAATCTTGTCAATGTGTAATTAGCAAGAATTTTCTTCCTGTTTGTTGCTTATGTTTTTATTCTTTTAACAATGTTTTGTGCAAAGTAAATGTTTTTAATTTTGCAAAAGTCCAATTTATCAGTATTTTCTTATATGGATCATACTTTTGGTGTCATGTTCCTTTGCCTAACCTCAGGTCACAAAGATTTTCTCCTATGTTTTCTTCTAGAAGTTTTATAGTTCTACACTGTACACTTAGATCTCTGATCCATTTGAGTTACCTTTTGTGTGAGATGTATACAGTTCAAAATTAATATTTTTGTATATGGACATCTAATTGTTCTAATACATTTGTTAAAAAGCAATCCTTTTTCCACTGAACCACTTTAATACTTTTGTCAGAAATCAGTTGTCCATGCTTGTGTGGGTCTATTTCCAGACTCTGTTATGTTCCATTGATCTATCCCTTCACCAAATTAACTGTCCTGATTACTAATGTGATTCAGCCAACTTTATTCTTTTTCAAAATTGTTTCAGCTATCTTAATTTATGTGTCTTTCCATATCAAGTTTAGAACCAGCTTGTCTATGTATGATACAACTGGAATTTTTATTGGGATTGCAGTAATGCTATAGATCTATTTGGGGAAAATTGACATTTTTTACATGTTGAGTCATCCAGTCAATGGATATAATATGTTTCTCTTTTTATTTACTTTTTCTTTTATTTCTTTTCTTAGTGTTTTGTAATTTTTAACTTACAGATCCTGTATATGTTTTGTTGGGTTTATACTTAAACATACCATTTTCTGTGAGCTATTATAAATGCTATTAAAAACAAATTTCAGTTTGGAATTATAGATTGCTGGTGTATTGAAATGATTGATTTTTTTGCCCACACCCATTTCTAAACAAAAATAAAGTAAGCAACTTGGCTTTAGAGAATATTTCCAAAGCTTTCTCCTTTATATTCATGGAAATGACCACTTTTCACACCAAGTTTTCATTGGTTTGTAAAGTAAATTTTTTTTTTTTGGTTAGTAAAGTACATAAATAAGTTGTATAATTATAATATGTCTAAGCAGCATAAACAGGTTTGGGAACAAACTCAGCCAACTCTTCATAAGCATACACATGAGCTGGTGAGGGCAGAAGCATGTCCATGTATTTAGGAGTCACTAGAAGTAAGAATTCAGCCTGGGGAAGAATAGAGTAAATGGAGAATTGATTACTCATAGTGTTAGTTAACCAAAGGTCATCTAAAAGAGCTCCTACTGAAAGACCTACATAAAAGAGAATCGGAGGAGACAAAAAGTTCAATTTTCTGGAATTGCATTTAAATATACAACTGATCATGTATCTTGAGAACATAAGCAATATATTTTATACTCACTGCAATATTTCCACTGAAGGAATATGAGAAAGGAGAGGAGCTATGCCATTGTTTTTGAAGAATATTTAATAATAGTGGAAGAAACTTTAATTATAATAGTATGTATAAAAGATAGAAAACATTTTATGCAATATGATCCTCTGTTGAAAAAGTAGATTTATTTATAGGAAAAGAGGAAAAATACATCAAAATGTTAGTAATAATTATCTATGGCTGTTGGGATTATGGTTGGCTTTTATTTTATTCTTTTACTCCTTTTTTTTTACATTTTTAGTAGTTTTACAATGACCTTGTGTTATTTTTACATTTAGAAGAAAGATTATTTTTCAAAGAGGAATTCTTTACCTACACAAATACTCCAATTGTTATTTGGGGTTGTAATAAAAACCATTACAGGGTTTTGGCATTTTTCTACCTATTTCCTATGGCTTTTAAGGAATCAGGAATGCTGCAGAAGTTTCTGCCATTTGGTAAATTACATTAATGATTATGACAGCCATAATTAAAAGCTTTTACAAAACTAGTTTTAATAGCTATTTATTTAATTTAATAATATTAGTAATGGCTCTTTGTGGATATTAATACTTATTTGATATTTATTTCAGAACTACAGAGATTCCAAGGAATGACAGGTAGAGGTCGGGACCAATTTTGTGTTTGTCCACTTCACCATCATGTGACTCTTCATTTGAGCTGAAAGCATAAAGCCCATTGTGGAGCATCAAACTGGAAACCATTAAAAATGGGTATTTCACACTTTCTCCCCATTTCCTTACATGGGCCAGAGCTTGAGGCTGGTTTCAGAGTCACACAGGAAATTCTCAGGTCAACAGCAGGGACATTTAAGAAGAAGCTTCAAAACACATTGCAGTTTTAAGGCAACTTTCTCTCCTAGTTGGCGACTCTTTCCCATGTCAGTTTCCTTGCAATAGTGGTCCTTAACCTTTCCTGCATCATAATGTTTCCGGTCATCTGCTCAGACATTCAGATTTCCTTAAATTCTTTTATCACCAAACCTGTCACCCATCCACCAGTTCTATTTCAGACAAATCTTTCATATATCTGTCTCTCTTCCTGGTCGTGGTCTTAGCGGAGCCTGCCATCCTCTCTGACCTTCCCTACGCCCCCAGCCTCCAAGCTGGTCTCCCTGCCTCCAGTCTCCTTATTAACCTCCATTGCCCATGTCCACAAGCGGGGTCATTTTCTTGAAAGCAAACCCAATCACGTCCCCACTCACTTGAAGACCGTTCTTTGCAGTGTCCCTCCCTTTATTTCCTGAGCCTGTGGGGAATGTGGTGGTGACCCAGCAACGTGCGATAGCACAGCCGGGCAGAGAGGGTCCGAGAGCACAGTTTCACACGCTGGTAAGTGAACACCCTATTCTATTCCTCCCTTTGGAGCAATAGTGAGGTTGCTTGGGCTGTGTTTCAAAGAGAAGGACCATTTACAGGGAGTCATTATGTGTCTCTCCAAGGATCAGTTTCCCTGTGACAGATATATTGACGCACTCAGAAGCAAGACCAGGTCCAGGGAGGTAACCACAGTGCTGTGTGGCCGCACCTGTGAATGCGCCCAGGAGCCCCACGGATGGCAAGCGGCCAAGAAGTTCGGAGGCCGGATAAACTCTGGGCAGTCTGACAGGTGACAAGAGAAGGATGGAGGAAGCCTATCGTTTAACAACAGTTTGCAAACTTCAGTGCACATCACACTTTCCTGGGGAGCGTCAAGAAACCCCTAGGACCCGGCCACCCTATGTCATTAAATCAAAATCTCTGCTGTTCGACCAGGCACTTGCCTTCTTTCTAACCCCTCAGGTGATGGATTATACAGCAACTCTGACGGATTTGGGTTTGCCAGGAAATTTTCTGGATGGAGGCTATTGACCCCTTTACCCTACTGGTAGAATTGGCCAGGCGCTGTCCACCCACATTTCTCCTGGAGTTTTTTGGTAATTGTTTTTAAAAGGCTTTCTTTGTTCCTCTCGCCATTCAGCAATAGCATTCTCATTCATTTGTCTTCGACACCCATTATATCTTTCTAAAAATCATCTAGTCCTAAGTGGGATATTATAAAACATTCAGCTTGCTGTCCCTAGTCACCTGGCTGAGTGGGGAGAGGGAGCAAGATGCCAGGCCTGGGGTCTTATTCAAGAGAACAGAAGGGTCAGCTTAGCCCATCTTCAAGGTCCCTTTGTTTCTAGTCCTGAGGGTCCCTCCTCCTAGGTTCCTGCGGCTGTTCTGAGCTCTTCCTGCTCACTTGGGTCTGGCTGATCTCTAGCTCCCTTGCCTTTGTGCCCTATCCTGCTGCCCATCTGCAGGGTTCACAGGGAGACTGAAAGATGAAAACTCAGGATGACCAGCAGCTCCAAATAGCCTAAGGGAGGCATTTGCTTAGGAGGGAGCTGCTGCGTGTAGACTGAGGAGCAGGGCTCTGTCAGGATGGCAGGCGGTGGCTGTGACCAGCTTCCTCCTAGTGACGTCACTGCCAGAGCTGCTGGAGGCTAGAAGGCGGAGCGATGGGCCTCCAATTCAACCAGCATCTGCCTCCATTTGAGAACACGGAATGGCAGGAAACATCACATCCAAGAAGCACTTTAATCACATTAGCCTGAGAACATATCCATCCAGGGTTCAAACTCACATCTGTGAATATGGCATGTCCAGTCAGCCTAGCTCCCCGTGAGAAACCAGAGGCTTTGCTTTTTTTTTTTTTTTAAATATTTTATTTATTTATCTGAGAGAGAGAGAGAGAGATCACAAGCAGGGGGAAGGGTTAGAGGGAGAAGCAGGCTCCCTCCTGAGCAGGGACCCCGATGCAGGACTCCATCCCGGGAACCTGAGATCATGATCTGAGATGAAGGCAGATGCTTCACCAACTGAGACACCCAGGTGCCCGAGGACCCAGACTTTTTCTATCAGAAGACCAGTCTCTGCAGCCCACCTTCCTGGAAGGAAAACTCACATAGTCTTATGTATGTACACCTCCCGCTGCACACACACACGCACACACATGTGCAAACACGTGCACACACATGCATAGTAAAACCAAGTGAGCTTAGTTCATTTCGGTTGGACTGAAGGCAAGGTATTGCAAATATAAAATGGTTAGATTTTTGGGTCAACACTGATGTAGGAGGAGGCGTGTTAGGAGGTTAGGACAGGGAAGTAACTCTACCCCGATCATATTTTCTGGTGAGGAAATACTTCTCATATTTTTTTTTCTGTACAAAGGCAGCACTTATTCACATCTTTAACAATTGTGGGCTTACACTTTAACAATTTAGGCTTACACTTAATGAATTGTCTTTCTGGAAAAGAATACAATGGCACGGAAGTCGGCACTGTCTGGGAGAGTCTGGAACATACAGCATCTTTGAGCCCCCTGACAACGCCATAGGGTTTTGTTGTGTCTCGTTGGAACGATTCATGGACTAGGGGGTGGACAGAAGTGAGGACCATGTCCTTTGGAGCGCAGGAGGTCCACTTTTAGAAGAGAGGGTTGGGGCAAGGCTTCATTTTAGAGCTGTTTGTAGGCAGGTGACACCTTGCTAGGAATGGCTGAATGAGCAGCTGAGGAAAAGTGAAGCCAAAAGCTTTTAGCTGGCAGGGAGGAAGTGGGGAGGGCGTGTGGCTGGCCTGGCCTGGAGGTGCCTTCTCCTCCCCAGGACACATGGGCACCGGGAGGCCTCCTTTAGCATTTCAATGATATGTAACTGTTTTGTAAGGATTGAGAGGGCAGTTTGCCCATGGGGGATGCTAAAAATATACTTTTGGGAAGAAAGGAGAGAGAGAGAAAAGGAGGAAGGGATGAAAAGAAGGAGAAAAGGGGATAATTCAAAGCACTTGAAATAAAACGTTTGCTCAGCTCAAAGAAAAGTGAAATATAATACCTACTGTATATAGCAACTGTGTCGTGGAGTAAAACCAGCAAACACTTCTCGGCTCTTCCTTCCTAATCGCCCTGAGTGAGTTATTTTTACCCTTTTAAGCCTCAGTTTCCCCATCTGTAAAATGAGCCTTCCTTCACAGGAATTGAGTGAGGATCAACCAACAAAGAAAAGCTTTGTGCCATTTCATAGCTTGCTATATGCCATCTCATCTAGTTTGTACAGCAATCCTATGAAGTCAGTTCCATCTCCATTTGACGGAGGGGAAGACTGAGGCAAGCTCACTCATCTAAGCCAATAAGTAGCAGAGCTTGGATTTGAACCCGTGGGAGTTCCTGGTCCATGTTGGGTCCCTTCCTTCTTTGACATCCTATTTTGCAATGGTTCCTCTTTTGAGGAGGTCACGTGCAAGATGCTAATTCTCACAATTTTTAAGCTTTCAAATCACATTCTAAAAAAGTTTGGTTGGCTAAACTTGGGCTTTGTGCAATTTGGGAATTATCAGTGGATTTGATGTATCTAGGCTCTGCTCATTATTAATGGACATAATCGAGACATGCCCCAAAACTATAAAAGTTAAATACATTAGTATTTTCAAAGTTCAAAATTTACCTTAGTAAAACAAGGCAACATAAGTTTGGCTGCAAAATGGTAACTTTCCAAGAACAAATACTTTCTTTGGTGAGGACAATTGGCCTTTGGGTCACTTAACTCTAGCTCGTTAAGGAAGAACAACTATATAAAATTGACCTTATGTTGTGATATTGAACAGCTGGGCTACAGCACATTTTAAACCAATGTTTAAAAATAATCCCATATAGTGAGAACTGATGAACTCCTGAGGGGAAACAAACCTTAGGGAGTTTCTGGTTTCCTCCGGGCTAGGAACAGACAGGCGGACCTCATCAGCCCTGGTTGATTCTGTAGAATTAAGACACTACCACATGCAGGAGTGGCTCACTGAAAATGTTGTGGCAATCACAGATTCTCCCAGGTGCCTGCCTGAGAATTATTTTCTTACACTGAGGATTTTCCAACTGGGTATAGACCTGTTTGGAAATACGATCCTATCAGTTCTCAGGTATTTTTAGACTACAGACCTGGTGGTAGCTCTTTGGTAGTCTTACAGTGATTGTGTTGACTTAATACCTTTAAGTTTTAGGTTGTTAAATGCAGAACTGGAATTTACTTGAAACACAGATTTGGGATTTGCTCTTCATACCTGGCATCTGCTAAATCAAGTTAGCATCGATTCTGATGAGAACAATCGGAAATAATGTGGTTAACCATTCTCAGAAGAGTGTTTGTTGAGAGAAACGCTGCTCGATGTCTCTAATCACACAGAGATTCATTGCTCTGACTCTCTCTTCCCCTCTCACTGACCCACACATTCACTTATAAGTTCAGACCATCACGGCCTTTGCCAATTTCTTGCCGTTACCATTCAACCCCTAATGAAACAGTTGATTAGGTAGAATGTCTCTGGAATCAGTGTTGAGCTGAGAATTGACTTAAACATGAATCATGATAATGTGTCTTACTGTTTAGATAGCAATGAAGATTATCAAGATGAATGGAGAGGAACCAACTACCCTCTGCATTCATCACAGACTCTTTCGGCCCTGTTATTTCTCATGCTGAGAGATTTATTGGTAATTATTGCAACCAGTAAGCACCCTTGAAGGGAGCAAAACCTTTCAGGAATGGAGGTGCTTCTATACCAGAGGGAACTAGGATCTGTCATTAATTCTGATATTGAATTATGTGGAAGAAGTGCAAAGACTCAAGCATTTACAAAACTAGTAATCAGTATGTGTTGATTATCTCAACCAGAGCGTACATTTCTTTCCACCACACATTTCCAGGGTGATTTACACAGTATTTTCACGTTTCACATGGGAGAAAAGTATGTTGAGGGTGGTGGGGACAAGGATTAGCATATCTTAACCAAGTATGTTCAGGCTTGTTTTGTTTTTTAACCTAATAAACCTAGAGCATGCACACATAGCACTCATACTTCTTGCTTTCAAGATAATTTTTATTTTGATTTCTCTAATCAGTCCAAAGATTTGAAAAACCTAACATTAAAACTTTGAGTTTAGAAGAGTTTTTTTTAAAAATCCATCAATATCAAATCAATGAGCAGATAATGAACCTGTGAGGAGTTGACCATCCTCTATAGTTATTCATCAGGTGTCTGGCTCAGAATCAAGGCACAGACTCCTCCATCTCCAGAATCATTTCAGCAGCAGACCTGCAGAGACTGAGTTGGTATTCTTGGTCTATCCTATGAATGTTCAATTAATAGAAGTCTATTAAAGGTCTATTATTTGACACTAACGGCCAAGCTGGGAATTTGGTGTATAATTTCTGCAGGCCACAAGGAATGATTTGTGATAAGAGGTTGTTGTGTTGGAGTAGAAAGGGCAGAATGAAATTAGGAGAACAATTAGGAGGATAGGTTACTTGAGAAAGTCTTCCACGAGAGCAATTTATCGATTGCCAAAAGGTGGGAGGTGTGTATGCTTTGCACACAATTGACTAAACCAGACACTGAGGAACAGAGACAGAGGTTGAGCTAATGTTTACATATTTCAGGGCTGAAGGGCTGGATGCTTACCTTCTTCTGAGGCAGGAAGCAGACCTCCTTGGGGAAGTGACCAAGCTGATCGTTCACTCTCAAAGCCTCTTTGGGAACTTTTTGGAAAGCCAATGAGTGAATCCACTTTATCTGAGAAGCCTCTCCTACACAGTGGATCGCAAAGACCCACCTGACTTGTCATTTTCCCATTATTTGATCATTTCATAATCCTTCCTCTACATATAGAAATTTTGAGAATAATTTGCTACTTCCTGCCTGCACCATTGTAAAAAGTCCTTGCTGTCATCACAAGTACTGGTCTGAGTGCAGGAGAACAGAATTCTAGTCTCATGTCTGCCACTAATTCACTGTGACACTGGGCAACCCCCCTCACTATCATTGTCCTACTTTCCTTAACTATAAAATGAGAAGGCTGGATTACACAAGCAGTAAGCTCTGTTCTTGCTCTGAGCTTTCAACATTCCTGCATTGTCATCTAAGGCAAACTTGGCTTTCCCACATTATCTTACATCCCTGCTCTGCCCCACTAGCCTGCTTATGTTGCCCAGAGTATATTACAAACCTCTCTGTCCTTGCACCTTTGTTTCTACTACTCTATGAACCTTGGTGACCTTCTCTTCTTTTCTTGCCTTCTCTGAACTCTGCCATTGGGGAAGTACGTGGAGACCCAGTCCCACCTCAATTTCCAGCACAGCTGTCATTGGCTGCTTCATATATTTATAATACAAATCCAGGTTTTATTTAAAAAAAAAGTCAAGGCAAAAAATTAGTTTGAAATTTACTGGCTGCAGTGATCATGGATGAGCATAGGCTGTTGTTTCTCTCCCTGAAATTCTCCCCAGTACAACAGAGATAGTTTATGGTTCTCAGAATCTAGTGTAAAAATTGTGAGACACCATTGGGAAGACAGAAATAAAGTGGTCTCGGGTGCAGTGGAAACCCTAGAGTGGGACCAGCACTTGGTATTGGAGAATGGGTTGTCCCCTCTTTTTTATCCAACATTACTCCTACTTTCATGGGAAAATGAGCATAGGAAACACAGCAGCAGCAGCTTAGGGCCCGTCAAAGGTGAGAGGATAAAATTAGGGAAGTCCCAGAGCCTGTTTGAGGTAAGGGATGAATGAGTAAAACAGGTGGAGGCTTCTGAACCAGGAGGCTCCTGAACATTCTTCTTCTTTTTTTTTTTTTAATTACTTAAATTTTTTTCCCCAGTGTTCCAAGATTCATTCCCCACTCCCCACACCCAGTGCTCCACGCAATAGGTGCCCCCAGTACCCCCACCAGGCTCTCCCATCCCTCCACTCCCTCCCTCCAAGTCCCTCAGTTTGTTTCTGTGTCCAAAGTCTCTGTTGTTTCGTTTCTCTCCCTGGATTACTCTACTTCCCATTTACTTTCCTTCTCCCACTGTCCTCCAGGTTACACCTCATGCACTGCAAGTAAGTGAAACCATGTGATACTTGACGTTCTCTACTTGGCTTATTTCACTCAGCATAATCTCTTCCAATCCAGTCCATGTTGCTACAAAAGTTGGATATTCATCCCTTTTGATGGAGGTGTAGTATTCCATTGTATATATGTATCACAATATGTGATACATTATCCATTCATCTATTGATGGGCACCTTGGCTCTTTCCACAGTTTGGCGATTGTGGCCATTGCTGCGATGAACATTGGGGTACATATGGCCCTTCTTTTCACTACATCTGTATCTTTGGGGTAAATGCCCAGTAGCACAATTGCAGGGTCATAGGGTGGCTCTATTTTTAATTTTTAAAGGAATCTCCACACTGTTTTCCAAAGCGGCTGCACCAGTTTACATTCCCACCAACAGTGTAAGAGCGTTCCCCTTTCTCTGCAGCCTCTCCAACACTTGCTGTTTCCTGACTTTTGGCCATTCTGACTGGTGTAAGGTGGTATCTCAGTGTGGTTTTGATTTGAATTTCCCTGATAGCTAGTGACGCTGAACATTTTTTCATGTGTCTGTTAGCCATTTGTATATCTTCTATGGAGAAGTGCCTCTTCATGTCTCTTGCCCATTTTTTGATGTGTTCATCTTCTTTTTGGATGTTGAGTTTGAGTAGTTC
>PITA01035624.1:0-10320 GCA_004023965.1 Spilogale gracilis | reverse complement strand
CATGCTTTAGGTGTCCCCAGTACCCACCACCAGGCTCTCCCATCCCTCTACCCCCCTCCCTCCAAGTCCCTCAGTTTGTTTCTGTGTCCAAAGTCTCTGTTGTTTCGTTTCTCTCCCTGGATTACCCTAGTTCCCATTTACTTTCCTTCTCCCACTGTCCTCCAGGTTACCCCTCATGCACCGCAAGTAAGTGAAACCATGTGATACTTGACTGTCTCGTCTTGGCTTATTTCACTCAGCATAATCTCTTCTAATCCAGTCCATGTTGCTACAAAAGTTGGATATTCATCCTTTCTGATGGAGGCATAGTATTCCATTGTATATATGTACCACATCTTCTTTATCCATTCATCTGTTTTGTATATATGTACCACATCTTCTTTATCCATTCATCTGTTGATGGGCACCTTGGCTCTTTCCACAGTTTGGCGATTGTGGCCATT
Source organism: Spilogale gracilis (assembly GCA_004023965.1). Taxonomy (NCBI): domain Eukaryota; kingdom Metazoa; phylum Chordata; class Mammalia; order Carnivora; family Mephitidae; genus Spilogale; species Spilogale gracilis. The sequence goes on along the minus strand of PITA01035624.1, from coordinate 9,877 downwards.
GCTACGATGAACATTGGGGTACATATGGCCCTTCTTTTCACTACATCTGTATCTTTGGGGTAAATGCCCAGTAGTGCAATTGCAGGGTCATAGGGTAGCTCTATCTTTAATTTTTTAAGGAATCTCCACACTGTTTTCCAAAGCGGCTGCACCAGTTTACATTCCCACCAACAGTGTAAGAGGGTTCCCCTTTCTCCGCAGCGTCTCCAACACTTGTTGTTTCCTGTCTTGTTAATTCTGGCCATTCTGACTGGTGTAAGGTGGTATCTCAGTGTGGTTTTGATTTGAATTTCCCTGATAGCTAGTGACGCTGAACATTTTTTCATGTGTCTGTTAGCCATTTGTATATCTTCTACGGAGAAGTGCCTCTTCATGTCTCTTGCCCATTTTTTGATGTATTCATCTTCTTTTTGGGCATTGAGTTTGAATAGTTCTTAATAGATCTTGGATACCAGCCCTTTGTCTGTAGTGTCGTTTGCAAATATCTTCTCCCATTCTGTGGGTTGCCTCTTTGTTTTGTTGATTGTTTCCTTTGCTGTACAGAAGCTTTTTATTTTGATGAAGTCCCAGAAGTTCATTTTCGCTTTTGTCTCCTTTGCCTTTGGAGACGTGTCTTGAAAGAAGTTGCTGTGGCAAAAAAGAGAGCTCACAAAAAAGAGAGCCTCTATGTCAAAAGAGGTTACTGTCTATGTTCTCTTCCAGGATTTTGATGGATTCCTGCCTCACGTTGAGGTCTTTCATCCATTTCGAGTTTGCCTTTGTGTGTGGTGTAAGCGAATGGTCTAGTTTCATTCTTCTATATGTAGCTGTCCAATTTTCCCAGCACCATTTATTGAAGAGACTGTCTTTTTTCCACTGGATATTTTTTCCTACTTTGTCAAAGATGATTTGCCCATAGATTTGTGGGTCCATATGTGGGCTCTCCACTCTGTTCCATTGGTCTATTTCTCTGTTTTTGTGCCAGTACCATACTGTCTTGGTAATCACAGCTTTGTAATAAAGCCTGAAGTCAGGTAATGAGATGCCCCCAGCTTTGCTTTTCTTCTTCAGCAATTCCTTAGCGATTCGGGGTAAGAGCCCCCATTTTTGATTGCACCTCATTAATAACTTTTTTGATTTCAACTTGGTTAGATTTTAGTTCTTTTATTTTTATAGAAAGGGATTGCTAATATCTTCCATGCTTTTTTTGAGCCCAGCTATCTTGATTATCGTCATTCTGAAGTCTAGTGTTATCAATGTTCCTATTGATTAGATCCCTGGCTATTGGTACTGCCTCTTGTTCTGTTTTTTTTTTTTTTTTTTTTTTGTGGTGAGTTTTTCCTCCTTGTCTTTTTATCCAGATATGAATATATGAATGAGAGAACAAAATACAAAAAGGGTAGCAATGACCCCAGAAAAATATACATTAACTAAATCAGAAGAGACCCAATACTGGGGGGGAAGAAAGAAAAAGAGAAGAATCTATATATCTATATCTATCTATAGTCACCCTCTGTATATATGATTAGACTGGTGTAGAACAGAGCCACTCACTTGATTTTGGTGTATTTTGTTCTGTTAGAAGAAACTGCCTCCTGAAATTTTAAAGAAAGAAAAATATATATGTATATAAAAAATAAATTTAAATACAATGAAGGGATAGAATATGACTCAAACAATGAAAATAAAAAAGGATTTTTTAAAGAAAGGTATTGATAAGATAAAACATTTAAAAAACATTAAAAAAATAGGCAAGAAAGGGGCGCCTGAGTGGCTCAGTTGGTTGGGCGACTGCCTTCGGCTCAGGTCATGATTCCAGAGACCTGGGATCGAGTCCCACATCGGGCTCCCTGCTCGGCGGGAAGCCTGCTTCTCCCTCTCTCACTCCCCCTGCTTGTGTTCCCTCTCTGGCTGTGTTTCTCTCTGTCAAATAAATAAAATTAAAAAAAAAAACAAAATAGGTAAGAAAAAAATTAAAAAATAGAATAAGAAAATAATAAAATTAAAAATATTTAACTTTGAAAGAGTAAAGAATCATGGGAAAGAAGCCATGAATTCTACATGCTGCATTCCCCTGAAGTTCTGCAGTTCTTGTTGATCAGCGAACTTGGTCTTCGCTGGATGATCTCACAGGTCTTCTGGGGGAGGGGCCTGTTGTATTGATTCTCAAATGTCTTTGCTGGAGGTGGAACTGCCCCTCCCCTGCCAGGGGCCATACTGAGCAATGTGCTCAGGTTCATTCTTGGGAACTTTTGTTCCCTGAACGCTTTCCGAACCGCTTTGGAGGACGGGAATGAAGATGGAGTCTTCCTAGTGTCCATCCCAGAGGAACCCCCAGAAGAGCCAAGAGCAGGCACCCCATTCCTCAGTGCTCCCTCAGCAAAAAGCAATCAATCAAGCCTGTGTCCCTGGTCTCCAGCTGCACTTCGTGCTCACCGGGCCTGGACCAAGCACGTTTCTGTCCCTGACACTCGGCCTGGTTTGGAGTCTCCAAACCCAGCAGATTCCTGCAGTGTGCTCCAGCACTGCCCCACCCAGTGGAGGAAGGAGGGGGGTCTCCCTGTATCTGCCACTTGGGGGTTCCCTGCTCAAAGAGCAGTGACCCAACTGCGCCTCGGATCACGCTTTAAGGTAAGCCTGAGGTAAGAGCCCACTCCTAAGCTCCCTTTCTGCAACTGGCTTCCCTGCTCTGATACTTGGGGGCTCTGCCACGCTCAGGCACCCCGGGTTCTTCTGTGACCTTGTGGGTTCTGAGACCACACTGTCCCAGTGATGGTTCCATCCTCTGCTTAGATTCTGGGGCAATGTCCCTCAGTGGAGCAGACTTCTAAAGGTTCTGATTTTGTGCTCCACTGCTCTACTGCTGCCCGGGAGCTGGCCTCTCCCCCTGCAGTCTGTCTTCCCAAATGTTGTCTCTGATTCACTTCTCTGAACGTCCTGCCTTCCAGAAAGTGGTCACTTTTCTGTTCTTAGAATTGCTGCTCCTCTTCTCTTCGATCTCCTGTTGAGTCTGTAGGTGTTCTGACTGGTTTGATAACCATCCAGCTGAACTCCTGGGACCTGATGATGTCTAGGTCTCCTACTCCTCTGCCATCTTGCTCCTAATTACATGATTAAAACATTTTTTAAAATATGTTATTTGTAAGTAATCTCTACACCCATGATGGGGCTTAAATTCACAACCCTGAGATCAAAAGTTGGATGCTCTGCTAACTGAGCCAGCAAGGAGCTTCCCCCTTTTTAGTAGTTTTAATTGATGGTGTGAGAATGAATTTCTGAATCTGTCCCTATGGAGGGCAAATCAACCTATTCCTTCATTGCTCTTTTTTCTTTCAGATATCCTGCCACTTATTCTAGGGTATATTTTATGATCTTGAGAACTTATTTACACATTTTCAAACTCCCCAGGGCAGTGATCCATTATGAGGGCAGCACAGAGCTTTGGGAGAGTACATGATAATTCACCAAGGAATAGGAAGAAAGGAATAGAATTTGCATGTGTTTTTATGTAAAAAATGAAGAAAGAAATTAAGCTTTACTACTAAATTGTTTAATATAGGGAATGGTAACACATGTATATACTTTATAAATAAACATACGTGCATGTGCATTTAAAAATCCTATTGGTGCTTTAAAATATATTTCCCCTTTATTTATGTTTTGGAGCATTAAACTTTAGAGTTCAGAATAACTTTAAAAATTAAGCAACTTAATAATAGCTTAGAACTTTGAATTAAGGTTTCCCTACATGCGTTTTTCTCCCTGAAAGTTTTTCTTTTCTGACATGCAAGCAAGCATACTACATTTCTGGGTTTCCAGAGCCTTCGTCAGGATTTTCTCTTGCTGTGGTACCTGGGCAGCAAACAGGAGTGCCTGGGAGCTTGCAAAGACATCCTGCAATATGACCAGGTACTAACAGGCTGAAACAATGTGTGTTTTCACATCTACATGTTTTGAAGATTTGTTCTATTGCATTCTTTTGTCCTGACTTGTGTGTCCCCCCTCCCCGCCCCCGCTGCCCAATTACTGCATTAAGACACAAAATCATTTGAAGTTTCCCCTTTGAATATAGTGGTTCATCCTAGTTCAGAACCAGTAAATTGCCAAATCTGAGTTTCAGAAAGAGATTCCAATTTTGTGGCTTTTTGGGGGTTTCTCATACCAAAGATAACAATGACTAGATAAGTTTCAAGATAGGTGTGTTTTCTCACTGCTATGTCTGCTCTTGTAGTCTGTCCTTCCGCAGCAGTTTGCATACACCATAAGTTTTAGATTTTAACCCATTTAAAATAAGACATTTATTCACTATCATTTAGCGTGGTGATGTGATAACAGTGTTAGAATTTTTTTCCTGTCTTGTTCTGCCCTTATACTTTTCTTAGACTTTCTTAGTCCAAATATATATATATATATATATATATATATATATATATAGAGAGAGAGAGAGAGAGAGAGAGAGAGAGACAGAGAGAGAGAGACAGAGAGAGAGAGACAGAGAGAGAGGAGAGAGATTTTCTTCTCTAAAATGTTTGAAGACTCAGTTTGTCTTCATTTCTATTAAAAATAATTATTGGGAGTATACTACATTTAAGGCACAGTCTCAAAACGGACCCAGCCTTTTCCCCTCAAGGGATTTATAGTCTACCAAGCAATTCAGGTAATAAAGAAGTTGTAAAAGAGTAACTTTAAAGTGCTATGAGAGTGCTCTTAAAATTTTATTTATTTTATTGAGGTATGGTTGACATACAACACTATGATAGTTTCAGGTATACAACATGATGACTCAATATTTGTATGTGCCATGAAATATTATCACAGAAGTCTGGTTAACATCAATTATCATACATAGTTATAGAACTTTTTAATGTGAGAATTTTTAAGATTTACTCTCTTAGCAACTTTTACATATGCAGTAGAGTGTTAATTAATTATAGTTGCCATGTATACAGTCCATACCCATGAGTTATTTCTTTTACGATTGTAAGTTTATACCTTTTGATTCCCTTCACCCATTTCACACCCCCGCAACCACCAATCTGTTCTTCGTATCTAAGAGCTTGTTTTTGTGGTATGTGGTATGTGTCTTTCTTTGTCTTATTTCAGTTAGCATAATGCCAGTAAGGTCTACCCATGTTGTTGCGAATGGCATGCTTTCATTCTTTTTTGTGGCTGGATAATATTCTTCATTGTGTGTGTGCGTGTGTGTTTGTGTGTGTATGTGTGTGTGTGTGTGTGTGTGTGTGTTTGTCCCTGTGTACGTCTGTTGATATATATACCACAATTTCGTTATCTATTCATCCACTGATAAACACTTAGGTTGTTTTCATATCTTGGCTATTGTAAATTTTGCTGTAAACGTGGTAAGGTGCATTATGTTTTCAAGGTAGTGTTTTTGTTTTCTTCATTTTTTTTCAGAGAGGAAGGAGGGGTTGTGGGAGAGGGTGAGAGAGAATCTTAAGCAGGGTCTGTAGCTAGCATAGAGTCACACACAGGGCTCAGTCTCATGACCCTGAGATCATGACCTGAAATGAAATTAAGAGTCAAACACTTAACCCACAGAGACACCCAGCCACCCCAGTATTTTTGTTTTCCTCAGATAAATACCCAGAAGTTGTATTACTGGATCATATGGTAGTTCTATTTTTAATTTTTTGAGGAACCTCCAAACTGTTTTTCATAGTGGCTGTATCAGTTTATGTTCCTATGAACAATGTACAGGTGTTCCCTTTCTCCACATCCTCTCCAACATTTGTTTCTTGTATTTTCAAGTTAGCAGGTATGAGGTGATAGCTCATTGTGGTTTTGGTTTGCTTTTTCTTGATGATTAGTCATTTTGAACATTTTTTCATGTGCCTGTTGGCCAAATGTATCTTTGTTGGGAAAAGGTCTATCGATGTCCTTTGTGCATTTTTTAATCAGATTGTTTTCTTTTGCTATTGAGTTGTATAATTTCTTTTTTTATAATTTCTTTTATTTATTTGAGATGAGAGAGAGAGAGAGAGAGAGAGAGAGAGAGAGAGAGAGAAAGCACAAGTGGGGAGGAGGGGCAGAGGGACAGGGAGAAGCAGACTGCCCAGTGAACAGAGAGCCCTGTGTGTGGCTCAACCCCAGGACCCTGGCGTCATGACCTGAGCTCAAGGCAGATGTTTAACTTACTGAGCCACCCAGGTGTCCCCTGTTGTATAATTTCTTTAAATATTTTGGATATTAGCCCCTTATCAAATATATGATTTGCTAATATTTTCTCTCATTCAGTAGGTTGCATTTTCATTTTGTTGATTATTTCCTTTGTTGTGTAGAAGTTTTTTAGTTTGATGTAGTCCTGCTTATATATTTTTGCTTTTATTGTTGCTTTTGGTGTGAAATTCAAAAAACATCAACAAGATTGATGTCAAGGTGCTTAGTGCCGGTTTTCTTCTGGAAGCATTTGGCTTTGGGTCTTATGTTCACATATTTAACCTCTTTTGGGTTAATTTTTGTGTATGGTATCAGACAGTGGTCCATTTTCATTCTTTAAATGTTGCTGTCTAGTTTTTCCAGAACCATTTATTGAAAGAACTGTCCTATTTCTATCATATATTCTTGGCTCCTTTACCATAGTTTAATTGACTGTGATTGTGTGGGTTTATTTCTTGGCACTTTATTCTGTTACATTGACCTATGTGTCTGTTTTTTATGCCAATACCATACTGTTTTGAGTACTATACCTTTGTAATTGAATTTGAAACCAGGGAGCACGATGCCTCTGGTTTTTTCAAGATTATTTTGGTTCTTCAAGGTCTTTTGTGATTCCATACAAATTTTAGAATTGTTTGTTCTATTTCTGTGAACAATGCCATCAGAATTTTGATAGGGATTGCATTTTAATAATATTTTTCCAATCCACGAGCATGAAATATCTTTCCTTTTATTTGTTTCTTCAATTTTTTTCATCATTGTCTTATAGTTTTCAGTGTACAGTTCTTTCACCTCCTTGGTTGTGTTTATTCCTGGTGTTTTTGTTTGTTTGTTTGTTTCCTTGTTTTTGGTTTTGTTTTGTTTTTTGATGGAATTTTAAGATGGATGTTTTCTCAATTTTTCTTTTGAGTTTCTTATTAGTGTAGAGAAATAAAACAGATTTATGAGAGTTCCCTTTTTATTTATTTTTATTTTATTTGTTTTAAAAATATTTTTATTTATTCATTTGACAGAGACAGTGAGAGAGGCACCACCAGCAGGGGAGTGGGAGAGGGAGAAGCAGGCTTCCCACCGAGCAGAGAGCCTAATGTGCAGTTCGATCCCAGGACCCTGGGATCATGACCTGAACCAAAGGCAGATGCTTAACAACTGAGCCACCCAGGTGCCCTTGGAGTTACCTTGTGAAAAAAGCATTCTGTAATCATAGCTCCAGTGAAATGAAGCCAAGATGGTCTCTGGGCCCCATGTCTCCCAGTCAGCTTGAGCCCACATCTTGCTTTCCATGTTCACACGAGCCAGACCATGATAAAGAGGCTGACAAAAGCACTCCTTACTTTCCTGTGCTTCTTTTAATCTGATTTGTATCTATATCTAAAAGTGGGATTAGTTTTATATTATTTTAGGGCAGTTTTGTGTTAATTGTTTTCAATGGGAGCATGAGAACTTTTGGCTTCTTTTATTCATGGGTGTGATTTGAAAATTTCATTGACCCGGTCTCTTTTTAGTCTCGGGCCAAGTACAGTGATGAATGACAGGTGATTTGAATGTGAAAGTCCTAAATATGATCTTGTGTTTTAACAAACCAATGAAAGTTAAAATTTGATAGCTTCCAGAACTGCATAGGGTTTGCAGTTGTATCTAATGTGAAGTCAATATTTTGCAGACTTAATAAGATGTATAATGGTATCCCTGTAATTCTTGCATGTACAGATCAATTAGCTTATGTAATCAATTTGGATGATTTTATAGCTCTCAAAACAGAATTTTTCATTTTAACTTACTTCATTACACACACACACGTATGTGGGTATGCACTCACATGTGTCTATGATTGCGTGTATCCTTACAGAATCTTGGAGCTCTCTTCTATTACATATGAGAGACAGGAATAGTACTAACGTCAGAAAGGGTTGCTTTCTGAATGCATAGATTATCTTACTAAGAATAGATCTCCTCCCCTTTTTTGATATCCTTGTAAATGAAAAAGGATGAATTAGGAAATCCTGATCATGGACTTGTCTGTTTTGATTTATCCTGCATATGGAGCTTCATATTTTCAATATGTTTAACAACCATAGTACAAAATAACCCTACTGGTTATAGACAGCTGTAGAAAAGAGAAAAAAATGAGAAATATGAATAAGTAGGTAGCAGAACGAGGAATAGGATCCAGACCTTCATATTCTTTAATTTGTGCTTAATTGCTAGGCCCATGTTACATTATAGAAGAGGCAGTACAGTGCCACAGATATGTGGCTACAAAACATTAGGGACATAATCCTTTAAGAGATTTTTAGTGGGACACTTTGGTGGCTTTGTTAGTTGAGCATCTGACCTCAGCTTAGGTCATGATCTCGGGGTCCTGTGTAGAACCTCACATCAGGGTCCGCACTCAGCAGGGAGTCTGCTTGTCTCTCTCCCACTCCCTCTGCCCCTCCTCTGCTCATGCTTGCTTGCTCAAATAAATAAGTAAATAAATAAAATTAAAAAAAGAGGTTTTTAGTGAGAAAACTTCACAAGCATACGCTCTCTCTTTTTTGGCAAACTCTCTTAATTAGGTTGATTTAGGACATTATTTTCCTACCGGGTTCTTTGTTCAAAAAAAAAAATTGGGAAACACTATGTTCTGCAAAATGGGGTAGATTTCTTTATGGTAGGACTGCTCAGGATCTTTCAAGTTTTAATGTGCTCTGTAACTAACTACAGCAGAAAAATAATAGTATGTGGATTTTTCTTATTTATTTGAACCAAGAACCATTTTCTCTGAGGACCTCATATTTAGATTATGTAGATTACAGCTTAGAGAAGGTTTATACAGGATGGTGGCTCTCACTGTGTGTCTTGCATTTGATAGAACAATGTGTATACCTGAAAGCTGTTTTAGAATATAAGTATAGGAAAGTATATCTAGGAGTAAAGATTCTAGCTGCATATCAAGTGCACATCTCCAACTAGAGAGTTTTTTTGAGTCTCTTTGTTAGGGACTAAATATATGCAGCACCCCCAAATTCCTATGCTGAAGTGCTAACTCCCCTGTGTGCTCAATTTGGAGTAAGGAAGTACTTTAAGGTTAACTGGGGCCATTATGGTAGGGCCCCTAAAGGATTAGCATCCTTTGAAGAAGAGACACCCAAGAGCTTCCTGCCTACTTTCCCGTGTCAGTGCTCAAAGGGAAGGCCATTTGAAGACTGTAGTAAAGGAGGCAACCATCTCCAAGACAAGAAGAGAGCTCTCACCAGAAATAAAGGCTGCTGGTATTTGATCTTGGACTTCTGCTTCCAGAACTATGAGAAAATAAATTTCTGTTTTTTAAGCCACCCAGTTTATGGCATTTTGTTATGGCAATCTGTGCAGACCAAGACAGCCTTTAAGGCTAAGACAAAATCACCAGACTTTGAAGCAAATAGGAAAAGTTACTCATCTGCTGCCATTACTACCAGATGAGATATTTTGTAAGGTAAGCTGAATAGAAACAAAGGAAGTTGCCCTCAGATATAGAAGAAGTGAGGGAAGCATGGAAAACTTTAAGAAAGGCTTCAGGGGCGCCTGGATGACTCAGTTGCTTAAACGTCCACCTTTGGCTCCGGTCATGATCCTGGAGTCCTGGGATCAACCAGGGAGTAGGGCTCCCTACTCAGGGAGAGTCTGGTTTTCCCTTCTTCTGTCTATCCTCTTGCTTGTGCTCTCTCTTCCTCTCACACACACTCTCTCAAATAAATAA
>PITA01035623.1:0-10325 GCA_004023965.1 Spilogale gracilis | reverse complement strand
TAATAAAATAAATAAAATAAAATAAAATAATAAAATAAAATAAAATAAAATAAAATAAAATAAAATAAAAACAAAAAAAAACAACAAAAAAAAAAGAAGCAGAACACAAAATCAGAACTTCTAGAAATCTGTCTGAAAGGTGCTCAGGTGGTGAAACAGAAGAATCCCAAGTGGGACATTGTGGTCTCAGGATTCCCAGATCACAAAAAGAATGGGGGGAGAGGGGGGCAGCAGGAGGAGTGTCTAAGTGCAGCAGAGTTCCTAAGCATTGGAGGTGGGAAAGCAGCAAGTCCAGGTGCCAGCTTTGTCTTCCATGTTGCCATAAACTACAAACTATTGCACAACAGGGTGACTGCCCTCTGAGCAGGGGTCCAACAGGAGGCAGAAATGCAGTGATACACACCCACCTCCCCCAGGAGGAATAGCACAGGTGCTCACCACTGGAGTCTATAAAGTTTAGAGCCTTGAAATGGGGTCTCATGCCTGAGATAAAAATGCTCAGTCAATATCACAGGCTCAGTGAACACAGAGTTCCCCTGGAAACCGGGGAGACAAGAGTAATTGACTACTTTTCTGTGAGGGCTCACTGAAGAGTGGGGGTTACAAACTTTTGGCTCTGGGGCTGCAGAATGGGGTACTGCAATTTTCATTCCCCATCACCAGCTGGTCATGAAAGCCTTCAGGGAACAAAACAGTACCACATAGTGCAACCCACAGACTCTTACACTGAGCCTAGCCCCATGGCAAAGTGGGGTTCAATCCTGCCTGGGAAAACATACTTGAGAATCAGTAGCAGGCCCCTCCCCAGAAGACCAGCAGGAACATCCAGCTACCACCAAGTTCACAAATCATACAGAACTGGAAAACTCCACATCCTGGGGAAAAGCGTACATAGCATTTGTGTTTTTTCTTATTATTCCATAGTCTTTCTGGGTTTTTTTCTATTCAGCTTATTTTCTTATTTTAGCAATTTCTTTTCTCAGTTTTCTTAAATTTTCATTTTAACTTTTATGTTTTATATGTTTTTTTCATTTTTTGCTTCATTTTACTGTATTTTATATATATATATATATAATATTTAAAGTATATATAAATTCTTTCTTTACAATTTTGGGATCCAGTTTCTTCTTCTAACAAACAGACTAAACTATGCCCAGGATATAGTTTATTGTTCTGTTCTGTTCAACTTTTTGTTTGACTTTATTCTCTCTGCTTTTTCTTTTTTTGTTTTTGTTTTTGTTCTCTTCTAATTTGTTTAGTGTATATTTTTCTGGTGTCATTGTTACTATTTTTTTGTATTTTTGTACTTTGTATTATTTTCTGTACATATGACAAGACAGAAGAACTCACTCCAGCAAAGAGAAGAAGAGGCACTACTCTGCCAGGAATTTATCAATATGGCTATAAGTAAGTTGTCAGAACAAAAAAATTCAAAACGATTATAAAGATACTAGCTGGGTTTGAAAAAAAGCATGGAGGACACTAGAGAATCCCTTCCTAGAAAAATAAAAGAACTAAAATCTAATCAGATCAAAATAAAAAAGACTGTTAGTGAGATACAATAAAAAATGGAGGGTCTCACCTCTAGGCTAAACAAGGTAGAAGAGAAACTCATTGACATAGAAAACAAAGTGATGGAGAATAAAGAAGCTGAGAAAAAGAGAGATAAACAACTACTGGATGACAAGGGGAGGGTTTGAAAGATCAGTGATACCAGAAAGTGAAATGATATTAGAATAATTGGGGTTTCAGAGAAAGAAGAAGTGGGGTGAAGAAGGTTTATCTGAGCAAATTATAGCTGAGAAATTCCCTAATCTGGAGAAGGAAACAGGCATCCAACTCCAGAAAGCACAGGGAACCCCTCAAAATCAGTAAAAATAAGTCAACACCTTGACATATAATCGTGAAGCTTGTAACTTTCAAAGATAAAGAGAAAATCCTGAAAACAGCTCAGGACAAGAGTAAGGCTACCCTTAGCCTGTAAGGATAGAAATATAAGACTGGCAGCATACCTGTCTACAGAGACCTGGTAGGCCAGAAAGGTGGCCATGATATAGTCAAGGTGCTAGATGATAAAAATAAGGAGACAAGAATACTTTATCCAACAAGGCTGTCTTTCATAACAGAAGGAGAGATAGAGCTTCCAGGGCAAACAAATTATAAAAGTTTGGGATCACTAAACCAGCAGTGCAAGAAATTTTGAAGGGGATCCTTTAAATAAAGAGAGAATCCAAAAGTAAGAAAGAACAGAAGGAAACTGACAATCCACAGAAATGGTGGCTTTACAAGTAATACAATGGCACTAAATTCATATCTTTCAATAATTACTCTGAATGTAAATGAACTAAATACCCCAATCAAAAGACAAAGGGTATCAGATTAATTTTTTTAAAAAGACCCATTGATATGCTCCTACAAGAGACTTATGTTAGACCCAAAGATACATTCAGATTGAAAGTAAGGGGTGGAGAAACACTTACCATGCTAATGGATATCAAAAGAAAGCTGTGGTAGAAATCCTTATATCAGACAAACTACATTTTAAGACTCTAATAAGAGAAGAAGAGGGGCACTATATCTTATTTAAAAAAATCTATCCAACAATTGTAAATATTTATTCTCCTAAATTGGGAGAAGCCAATTAATAACAAAACCAAAGAAACACATTGACAATAATACAATCATAGTAGGGGACTTTAACACCCACTCATAGCAATGGGCATATCATCTAAACAAAGACGTTGAATGACACACTGGACAAGATGGACTTCACAGATATACACAGAACATTTCATCCTACAACAACAGAATACATATTCTTCTCAAGTGCAAATGGAACATTCTCCAGAATGGACTGTATACTGGGTTTCAAATCAGGTCTTAACCAGTACCAAAACATAGGAGTTATTCTCTGCATATTTTCAGACCATAATGCCTTAAAACTTGAACTCAATTACAAAAAGAAATTTAGAAGGAACACAAATGCATGGAGGTTAAGGAGCATCCTACTAAAGAATGAACAGATCAAATAGGAAATTAAAGAAAATTTTTTAAAAATTACATGGAAACAAATGAAAATGTAAACACAACTATCAAAATCTCTGGGATGCAACAAAAGTGATCCTAAGAAAGCATATATCAATAAAAGCCTCTCTCAAGAAACAAGAAAAGTTTCAAATAAACAACATAACCTTACATCACAAGTTGCTGGAGAAAGAATAGAAAATAAAGCCAACTCCAGCAGGAGAAGAGAAATAATAAAGATTAGAGCAGAAATCAATGAAACAGAACCAAAAATGAAACTAGGAACCAGTCCTTTGAAAGGATTAATATGATTGATAACTCCCTAGCCAGATTTATCAAGAAGAAAGAAGGATAAATAAAATAAATAAAATCATCAGTGAAAGAGAAGAGATAACAAGCAACAACACGGAAATACAAACAATTATAACATATTATGAACAACTATAATACCAAAATATTAGGCAATCTGGGAGAAATGGATGCATTCCTAGAAACATATTAACAAACAAAACTGAAATAGGAAGAAACAAAAAACCTTAGCAGACCCATAACCAGCAAAGAAATTGAAGAAGTAATCAAAAATCCCCCCAAAAGAATACAGGGTAGTCCAGTAATAGGTATTAAGGAGGGTACATGTTTTAATGAGCACTGGGTATTATATGCAAATGATGAATCATTGAACACTATGTCAAAAACTAATAATGTACTGTATGGCGACTAACATAATACCATAAAAAATGAATATAAAAAGGAATAAATGAAAATAAATAAAATAAAATGATAAATCCCCCACAAACAAGAGTTCAGGACCAGATGGACTCAGTTAAATTCTACCAAACATTTAAATAATTAATACCTATTCTTCTGAAGCTGTTCAAAAATAGGAATGGAAGGAAAATTTCCAAACTCATTCAATGAGGCCAACTTTACCTTAATCTCAAAACCAAAGATGAAACAAAAAAAGGACAAGTAAAGACCAATATCTTTGATGACCTGGATGCAAAAATATCTCACCAAGATACTAGCCAATAGGATCCAACAGTACATTAAAGGATTATTCACCAGGACCAAAATGGGATTGATTCCTGGGCTGCAAGAGTTGTTCAACATATGCAAATCAACATGGTAGATCACAATAATAAAAGAAAGGACAAGAATCATATGATCCTCTCAATAGATAAAGAAAAATCATCTGACAAAAGACAGCATCATTGAGGGAAGGTATGACTTCACAGTCTTCAATTTTTTATATTTAAATTCAATTAGCCAACATATAACACATCATTAGTTTCAGATGTAGAATTCAGTAATTCATCAGTTGCAAATAACACTCCATGCCCATCACATCACAGTGCCCTCCCTAATGCCCATTACCTAACTACCCCATTCCCTCCACCCTCCTCTACTACAGAAACCCTCATTTTCTTTCCTATAGTGAAGATTTTTTCATGGTTTTTCTCCCTCTATGATGACTTCCCATTCAGTTTTCCCTCTCTTCCCCTATGATCTTGGCTCTATAATTTGTATTCCACATATGAGTGAAACTATATGATAATTGTCTTTCTCAGACTGACATATTTTTCTTAGCCTAATATCCTCCAATTCCATTCACATTGATGTAAATGGTAAGTGTTCATCCAGTCTGATGGCTGAGTAATATTCCATTGTATACATGACACATATTCTTTTTTTAATCATTTATTTTGGTTTTTTTAGTGCTCCAAGATTCATTGTTTATGAACCACACCTAATGCTCCATGCAATACATTTCCTCCTTAATACCCACCACCAGGCTTACGCATCCTCCCACCACCCACCCTTCCAAAACCCTCAGTTTGTTTCTCAGAGTCCAAAGTCTCATGCTTCATCTCCCTCTCTGCTTTACTCTAACTCACATTTCCTTTCCTTCTCCCACTGTCCTCCATGTTACTCCTTATGCTCCACAAGTAAGTGAAACAATATGACACTTGACTTTCTCTGCTTGGCTTATTTCACTCAGCATAATCTCCTCCAGTCCCGTCCATGTTGATACAAAAATTGGGAATTCACTCTTTCTGATGGAGGCGTAATATTCCATTGTGTATATGGACAATATCTTCTTTATCCATTTGTCTGTTTAAGGGCACTTGGCTCTTTCAAAGTTTGATGATTGTGGACATTGCTGGACATTGGGGTACATATGGTCCTTCTTTTCACTACATCTGTATATTTAGGGGAAAAAAACCCAATAGTGCAATTTCAGGGTCATAGGATAGCTCTATTTTTAATTTTTTAAGGAATCTCCACATTCTCTTCAAAAGTGGCTGCACTAACTTGCATTCCCACCAACAGTGTAAGAGGGGTTCCTTTACCCCCCATCCTCTCTAACACTTATTTCCTGTCATGTTCAATTTGGCCATTCTAACTGGTGTAAGTTGATATCTCAATGTGGTTTTGATTTGAATTTCCCTGATGGGTAATGATGATGAACATTTTTTCCTGTGTCTGTTAACCATTTGTATGTCTTCTATGGAGAAGTGTCTGTTCCTATCTTCTGCCCATTTTAATGTAATCATCTTTTGGGGGGTATTGAGTTTTAGGAGTACTTTATAGATCTTGGATATCACGCCTTCGTAGTGTCATTTGTGAATATCTTCTCCCATTCCGTGGATGGCCTCTTTGTTTTGTTGATTGTTTCCTTTGTTGTGCAGAAGATTTTTATTTTGATAAAGTCCCAGAAGTTCATTTTCACTTTTGTTTCCTTTGCCTTTGGAGACATGTCTTGAAAGACGTTGTTGTGGCCGATGTCAAAGAGATTACTGATTATGTTCTCCTCTAGGATTTTGATATATTCTTGCCTCACATTGAGGTCTTTTCATTAATTTTGAGTTTATCTTTATGTATGGTGTAAGAAAATGGTTGAGTTTCATTTTTCAATATGTTGCTGTCCGATTTTCCCAGCACCATTTATTGAAGAGACAGTCTTTTTTCCACTGGATATTTTTTCCTGCTTTGTTGAAGATTATTTGACCATAGAGCTGAAGATCCATAGGAACTCTCTACTTTGTTCCATTGGTCTATGTGTCTGTTTCTGTGTCGAACCATGCTGTCTTGGTGAACACAGCTGTGTAATAAAGCTTGAAATCAGGTAACATGATGCCCCCAGCATTGTTTTTCTTTTTCAACATTTCCTTAGCAATTCAGGGTCCTTTATGATTCCATACAAACTGTAGGATTGTTTGTCCCAGCACTTTGTCAAATGCTGGTGGAATTTTTGATTGGGATGGCTTTGAAAGTATAGATTGCTCTGGAAAGTATAGGCATTTTAACAATTTTTGCTTCTGATTCATGATCATAGAATGATTTCCATCTTTTTGTGTCTTCTTCAATTTCTTTAATGAGGGTTCTGTAGTTCCTCGAGAACGGATCCTTTACTTCTTTGCTTGGGTCTATTCCAAAGTATCTTATGGGTTTTGGTGCTATAGTAAACTGAATCGATTATCTAATTTCCCTTTCTATAGTTCCATTTCTAGTGTATAAGAAAGCAACTGACTTCTGTGCATTGTTTTTGTATCCTGCCACATTACTGAATTGCTATATGAGTTCTAATAGTTTGGAAATAGAGTCTTTTGGTTTTCCATATAAAGTAACATGTCATCTGAGAAGGGAGTTTGACCTCCTCTTTGCCAATTTGAATACCTGTTATTTCTTTTTGTTGTCTGATTGCTGTTGCTAGGACTTCTAACACTATATTGAACAATAGCGCAGAGAGTGAGCATTCTTGTCTTGTTCCCAATCTCAATGGAAAGGCTGTCAGCTTTTCCCCATTGAGAATGATATTCACTATGGAGTTTTAATAGATTTTATAAAGTTGAGGAATGTATCCTCTATCTCTATACTTTGAAGAGTTTTAATCAGGAACTGGTGCTGTATTTTGTCAAATGTTTTATCTGCATCAATTGAGAGGACCATGTGGTTATTCTCTCTTATCGATTAGTTCTATCACATTGATTGATTTGAGAATGTGAACTTCCCTTGCATCCCAGGGTTAAATCCCACCTGGTCATGGTGGATAATCTTTTTAATGTACTGTTGGATCCTATTACCTAGGCTCTTGTTGAGAATCTTGGCATCCAAATTCATCAGGGATATTGGTCTGAAATTCTCCTTTTTGAAGGGGTCTTTGCCTGGTTTAGGGACCTAAGTAAAGCTGGGTTCATAGACAGAGTCTGGAAGTTTTCCATATGTTACTATATTTTGAACCATCTTAAAGAGAATAGGTATTATTTCTTCTTTGAATATTTGGTATAATTCCCCCAGGGGATGCATCAGGTCCTGGACTGGTGTTTTTGGGGAGGTTTTGCATCACTGCTTCAGTCTCATTACTAGATATTGGTTTATTCAGGCTGTCAATTTCTTCCTGTTTCAGTCTTGGAAGTTTATAAGTTTCCGGGACTGCATCCATATCTTCTAGGTTGTTTAACTTATTGGCATATAACTGTTGATAATAATTTCTGATGATTGTTTTCCTTTGAGTTAGTTGTGTATCTCCCCTTTCATAATTCATAATTTTATTAATTTGAGTCCTCTCTCTTTTCTTTTGGATTAGTTTGGCCGGTGGTTTATCAATCTTATTAATTCCTCCAAAAATCTAGCTTCTTGTTTCATTGATGTTTTCCACTGTATCTCTAGTTTCTAACTCATTGATCTCTATTCTAATCCTAATTATTTCCCTTCTTGTGTTTGGGGTTGTCTTAATTTGTTGTTGGTGTTCCAGTTCTTTAAGGTGTAAGGATAGTGGCTGCATTTAGAATTTTTCAATTTTATTGAGTGAGGCCTGGATGGCTATGTATTTTCCCCCTTAGGACTGCCTTTGCTGTATCCCATAGGTTTTGGACCAATGTATTTTCATTCTCATTGGTTTCCATGAAATGTTTGGGTTCTTTGATTTTCTGGTTCATCCAAACATTCTTGAGCAGGATGGTCTTTATCTTCCAAGTGTTTGAATTCCTTCCAAACTTTTTCTTGTGGTTGAGTTCCAGTTTCAAGGTATTGTGGTCAGAGAATATGCAGGGAATTATCCCAATTTTTTGGTATCAGTTGAGCCCTGATTTGTGACCTAGTATATTGTCTGTTCTGGAGAAAGTTCCATGTACAATTGAGAAGAATGAGTATTCTGCTGTTCTAGGGTGGAATGTTCTAATATATCTATAAGGTCCATCTCATCCAATGTGTCATTCAAAGATCCTGTTTCTTTGTTGATTTTCTGTTTAGATCATCTGTCTATTGCTGAGAGTGGTGTGTTAAGATCGCCTACAATTAATGTATTTGTATCAACATGACTCTTTATTTTGCTTAACAGTTGGCTTAAGTAGTTGGCTGCTCCCATGTTGGGGACATAAATATTAACAATTCTTAGATATTCTTGGTGGAAAGACCCTTTAAGAATGATGTAGTGTCCTTCTGTATCTCTGACTATAGTCTATAGCTTAAAATCCAATGTGTCTAATATGAGAATCACTACCCCGGACACCTGGGTGGCTCAGAGGGTTAAGTCTCTGCCTTCAGTTCAGGTCATAATCTCAGGGTCCTGGGATTGAGTCTTACATTAGGCTCTCTGCTTTGTGGGGAGCCTACTTCACTCTTTCTCTGCATGCCTCTCTGCCTATTTGTCATCTCTCTGTCAAATAAATAAATAAGAGCTTTAAAAAAAAAAGAATCACTACCCCAGCTTTATTTTGAAACCCATTGGCATGAGAGATGGTTTTCCATCACCTTATTTTCAGTCAGGATGTATGTTTAGATTCAAAATGCATCTCTTGTAGACAGCATATGGATGGATCCTGTCGTTTTATCCAGTCTACAACCCTGTGCCATTTTATGGGTGCATTTAGGCCATTCACATTGAGCATGATTATTGAAAGACATTTTAATTGACAACATGATGCCTGTGATGTCCTTGTTTCTATAGATTCCCTCTCTAAATTTCTGTTGTATGTCACTCTTGGGTTCTTTTCTCTTTTATAGAACTTCCCTTAATATTTCTTGTAGTGCTGGCTTGGTGGTCATATAATCTTTTAAGCCTTGTCTATTCCTGGAATCTCTTTATCTCCCCATCCATTTTGAATATCAGTCTTGCTGGATAAAGTATTCTTGGCTGCATATTATTCTCACTTAGTGCCCTGAATATGTCTTTCCAGCCCTTTCTTGCTTGCCAAGTTTCTGTGGACAGGTCTGACTTTATTCTGATGATCCTCCCTCTGTATGTAAGGGACCTCTTCCCTCTAGGTCCCCTTAAGATACATTCTTTGAATTTATGATTTGTGAATTTCATAATTCTGTGCCTAGAGGTTTTTCTAGCCTCATTGATCTTGTGGGGTGTCCTTTCTGCCTCTAGGACACAAACACTTGTTTCATTCCCCAGATTAGGGAAATTTTCACCCAGGATTTGTTCAAGTATATCTTCTAGTCTTTTTCTCTCTCTATCTCCTCAGGGATTTTAATAATTCTGATATTGGAATGCTTCATGATGTCACTTATTTCCCTGCTTCTATTTTCATAGTTTTTAAGGTGTTTGTTCCCAGCCTTCTCTTGCTCATTTCTTTCTATAAGTCTGTCTTCTAAATCCCCAATTCGACCTTCTATTTCTCTCACAGGTGGTACATACCCCCAGTCACTGCCACAATGGTCGTCTGAGGCCCCTGTTTGTCTCTGAAACACCGTGCCACAGAAACCATGAACAATTTTGGTTTGGGTGAAACTGCCATTGCCAGGACCGCTGTCTGGAGCTCACATCCACACTTGGTGCACTCAGACCCAGCAGCCATGCACTTCCGGTGGAAGGCTGCAGGCCAAGCAGCCTGTGGTGCTTGCAAGGGTGTGCCCAGCCCCAAGTGGTGGTGCAAGCAATGGAAATCCACGGGCTCAGGGACCACAGACTGGAGTCCCCACTGGGCTCAATAAGGCATGGGCAGGTGTTGGGGATGGTGCGTGATCCGCCTCTCCCGCCATGCCCAAGAGATCTCTGTATCTCTTATCTGTATTCCTTTATCCCTCTGCCTCAATGGTCTTGGCTTCTGTGAATTTAAACAATCACTCTGTACCCTGCAGCAACAATACTGATCCTGTCTCTGGGGCGTGTGCAAAAGCAGTTAAAGATTTAACTGCACCGCCCAACTTCCTCACTTTTGAATAATAAAAGACTGGGACCCTTGACAGTCAAGAGAGACAAAGGCAGAGCCAGAGGCAAAGGAAAGGGCAGAAGCAAAGGCAGAGAGCCTATGAAGCGAGAACCAGAGATCAAGAGAGACAGAAGCAGAGAC
>PITA01035622.1:0-10325 GCA_004023965.1 Spilogale gracilis | reverse complement strand
AACAGTGTGGAAATTCCTTAAAAAATTAAAGATAGAGCTACCCTATGACCCTGCAATTGCACTACTGGGCATTTACCCCAAAGATACGGATGTAGTGAAAAGAAGGGCCATATGCGCCCCAATGTTCATCGCAGCAATGGCCACAATCGCCAAACTGTGGAAAGAGCCAAGGTGCCCATCAACAGATGAATGGATAAGGAAGATGTGGTACATATATACAATGGAATACTATGCCTCCATCAGAAAGGACGAATATCCAACTTTTGTAGCAACATGGACTGGACTGGAAGAGATTATGCTAAGTGAAATAAGCCAAGAAGAGAAAGTCAAGTATCGCATGGTTTCACTTACTTGCGGTGCATGAGGGGCAAACTGGAGGACAGTGGCAGAAGGAAAGCAAATGGGAACTAGGGTAATCTAGGGAGAGAAACGAAACAACAGAGACTTTGGACGCAAAAACAAACTGAGGGACTTGGAGGGAGGGGGGTGGAGGGATGGGAGAGCCTGGTGGTGGGTACTGGGGACACCTAAAGCGTGGAGCACTGGGTGTGGGGAATGGGGAATGAATCTTGAAACACTGGAAAGAAATTTTAGTAACAATAAAAAAAAGTTGGGTATTCATCCTTTCTGAAGGCTGTGCAATATTCCATAGTATATACAGACCGTATCTTCTTTATCCATTCATCTGTTGAAGGGCACCTTGGCTCTTTCCATAGTTTGGTGATTGTGGCCATTGCTGCTATGAACATTGGGGTACAAAGCAAGAAAAAATATCCAGTGGAAAAGACAGTCTCTTCAATAAAATGGTGCTGAGAAAATTGGACAGCTCTGTGTAGAAGAATGAAACTCAACCATTCTCTTACATCACATACACAGATAAACTCAAAATGGATGACAGACCTCAATGTGAGGAAGGAATCTATCAAAATCTTGGAGGAGAACATAGTGAATAACCTCTTTGACATTGGCCACAGCAACTTCTTTCAGTACATGTCTCCAAAGCAAAGGAAACAAAAGCAAAAATGAACTTTGGGACTTCATCAAAATAAAAAGCTTCTGCACAGCAAAGGAAACAGTCAACAAAACAAAGAGGCAACCCACGGAATGGGAGAAGATATTCACAAATGACACTACAAACAAAAGGCTGATATCCGGGAGCCTGGGCTCAGTTGGTTAAGCCACTGCCTTCAGCTCAGGTCATGATCCTGGAATCCTGGGATCAAGTCCCACATTGGACTCCCAGCTCTGCAGGGAATCTGCTTCTCCCTCTGATCTTCTCCCCTCTCATACTCTCTCTCACTCACTCACTCTCTCTCTCAAATAAATCAATAAAATCTTTTTTAAAAAAGGGCTGATATCCAAGATCTATAAAGAACTCCTCAAACTGGACACCCAAAAAAAATCTAAAAAAAAAAAAAACAAAAAAACAAACCAACGCCCAAGAATATTAAAACCTACCCTAGAGTGTTGTTGAGAGAAACAGGTTTCTAGTAGATTATCTGGTCCTAAGGGACACTTAGTAAGCATTTTCCCCACCACTTCCCATAGATGTTCAGAATAAGAGTTGCTGGTGACATCTTAGATAGTCTTCTGGAGACAGCATTCTCTGCATCATCAGCTTGTGAAGATCTGCGTGGAACTGAATGATCGTAGCCTTGCCCTCTTAGTCTTGTAAAGAACACGTGAAAGAACCTGTCACTAAAAAGATCACCTTGTGGAGGGTGCTGAGAACACCCTACATTATGGGCAATTTCAGTCAAACCAAACATGTTCTTACCACAGCTACAAATAGCACAGTTTACAGAATGGAATGCTTTGCTTTGTGAGTTTGTAGGGTTGACTTTCTACCCTCCTGTAGCCAAATGAAATGTAGACATTTCAGAATGTCATCTGGATGGCTCATGGTTGACACTATTGTTTCATGTAGGTAGAGTTCATGAGGAAATCGACAGAGTGGTGGGCCAGGACCGGGTCCCCTGCATGAGCGACAGGGCCCAGATGCCCTACACAGATGCCGTGGTGCATGAGGTCCAGAGATACATCAATCTCATTCCCTCCAATCTGCCTCATGCTGTGATTCAGGACACCAAGTTCAGGCAATTCTTCATTCCTAAGGTCAGTCATCTTCTTCCTTTAAATTTTTTTATTATGACAATTAAGTGTCTAATTTTTTTAATTTTATGGGAAGTAGATTTCTATTAGCCCCTTTGGCTGACTCTGTGTAAGTAAAAACTTTACAAAAATTATTTGTTTTCTTAAGAGGCATTTTGGTAATTATGGTCAAAATTTTTTTCTATCTTAAAAGATAGGAAAAAATATTTTGGGCTACTTTTATTCCAAAGATTTTATAATTTCCATTGTAACTTGCACTTAAACAGTACTTAGATAAAACTATACTAGAAATGCTTGTAGATAGACCTAAGGAAGAGAAAAGCAAAATTGGAAAAGAGAAAGGAAAGACTGAAGTCTAATAACTGAATAATGAAATTAGAAGGTAGAGAAAGAGTAACAGTGCAGACTCTAAGAGAGCACAAATGAGGTCATAAAACAAAAAGAAAATAATGATAAAAAATAAATGAGATCTATATTTGGGGGAAGATTGTTAAAATAACAAACTTCTAGAAAGACTGATTAAGAACAAAAGAGTATGAGGTAATATATCAAATAATCAACTTAGAAAAACAGAAATTATCATCAGAAAAGATGAATACCCAACTTTTGCATCAACATGGCTGATACTGGAGGAGATTATGCTAAGTGAAATAAATCAAACAGAGAAAGTAAATTATCATTTGGTTCACTTATTTGTGGAATATAAGGAACAGCATGGAGGACATTAGGAGAAGGGAAAAATGAAGGGGGAGAAATTGGAATGGGAGATGAACCATGAGAGATTGTGGACCCCAGGAAACAAACAGAGGCTTTTAGAAGGGAGAGGATGGGGGGGATGGGACACATATTTCATGGAGCACTGGGTGTTATATGTAAACAATGAATCTTGGAACATTACATCAAAACTAATGACATACTGTATAGTGACTAATATAACATAACAAAAATACTGAAAAAAATAAAAATATAATAAAATTTAAAAACCTCCCCAAATCATAAGGAAATAAAGGAAAATAAAGATAAAACCCAGAAATTCACAAACTAGAACACCTATACAGTCAATATGTATATGGAAGGATATTCAAGCCTCCTAGTAAGTGCAAATTAAAACTATAAATAGAGCCTATAACACTCCAGTTAGCTTTTAGAATTTTTATTCCAATAAAACCAACTTTGTTAAAAATGTGGGTGACTCACATGGATACAGCCTTTGAGACATCCTAGGAGCTAGAAGCCAGAGATTTGACCCCCATGGCCATGAATGGTGTGGTGGTCCATGTGAGGCAGGGGCTAGACCTGACCCCAGAATGAAGAACATGGGTTGTATAAGACCCAGAAGAATTCCTCTCACAAGCCAATAAGCACAAAGGAGAACCATCACTGCCAAGGATTCTGGGTAAGGAAAAAGCTCAGGCTTATGCCATGCCTAGGCTTGAACAAGGGTGCAGAACTCATAAACAGTGAATGCATGCACACGCACGCACACGCACGTGCACGCGCGTGCACACACACACACACACACACACTACATAAATGTCTACAGCAGCATTCTTCCTGTCAGCCAAAAAAAAAAAAAAAAAAAAAGGAAACAACCCTAATATCCACAGCTCATGAATAGATTAAAAAGAAGTGGTCGATCCATACAATGAAATATTATTCAGTCATAAAAGGAATGATGTATTGATTCACATTACACAACATATAAACCTTAAAAATTATATGCTGAGAGAAACAGGATTGAAGGATGCATATTTTATGATTTCATTTATGTGAAATGTCCAGATTAAGAAATCAATAAAACCAGATATTAGATTAGTGTTTCCTAGGTTTCAAAGTCAAGGGGAGTGGGGAATGACTACTACTAGGGTATGGGGGGTTCTTTGAAGTGAATAAAATGTTTAAAATTTGGTGATGGTTGCACAACTCTGAGGATATGCTAAAACCACTAAACTGTATGCTTTAAAAGTTTAAAATTTATGATATGTAATTCATATCTCAACAAATTGTTATTGAAATACATATATGGTTATTTTATTTTATTTTAAAATTATTTTTTAAAGTTTAATTTTAATACCAGTAGAGTTTTTTTTTTAATGTTCAGTTAGCCATTCTATAGTACATTGTTAGTTTTTGATGTAGTGTTCAATGATTCATTAGTTAAGTATAATACCCAGTGCTCATCACAACATGTGCTCTCCTTAATAGCCATCACCCTGTTACCACCTCCTCCAACTCCCATCTCCTCTGACCCTCACTGTTTCCCGGGGTCCAGAGTCTCTCATGGTTCATCTCTCTCTAATTTCTCCCCCTTCCGATTTCCTTCCCCTCCCCTATGGTCCTCTGTGCTGTTACTTATGTTCCACATATGAGAAAAACCATATGATAATTGTCTTTCTTTGCTTGATTTACTTCACTTAGCATAATCCCTTCTAGTTCCATCCTTGTTGATGTAAATGGTGGGTACTCATCCTTTCTGATGGCTGAGTAAGTATTCCATTGTATATATGAACCACATCTTCTTTATCCATTCGTCTGTTGAAGGACATCTTGGCTACTTCCACCATTTGGCCATTGTGGACATTGCTGCTATGATCACTGGGGTGCATATGGCCCTCCTTTTCATTACACCTGTAACTTTAAGGGTAAATCCCTTGATGTGCCATTGCTAAGTCATAGGGTAGCTCAATTTTAACATCTTGAGGAATCTCTACACTGTTTTCTGGAGTGGCTGTACTAGTTTGCATTCTCACTAACAATGGAAGAGGGTTCCCCTTTCCCCACATCCTCATCAACATTTGTTATTTCCTGTCTTGTTCATTTTGGCCATTCTAACTGGTGTAAAGTGGTATCTCATTGTGGTTTTTATTTGTGTTTCCCTATTGGCAAGTGATGTTGAGCATATGTAGTTACCCAACTTTTGCATCAACATGGACAGGACTGGAGAAGATTATGCTGAGTGAAATAAGCCAAACAAAGAAATTCAATTATCATATGGTTTTGCTTACTTGTGGAGCATAAGGAATAACATGGAGACATTAGGAGAAGGAAAGGAAAAGTGAATTGGGGTAAATTGAAGGGGGGGTGATCCATGAGAGACTGTGGACTCTGAGAAACAAACAGAGTTTGGGAAGGGAGGGGGGTGGGGGATGGGAGAGCCTGGTGGTGGGTACTGAGGGCACGTATTGCATGGAGCACTGGGTGTGGGGCGTAAACAATGAATCTTGGAACACCGAAAAAACAAAATAAATTTAAAGTAAAAAAAAAAAGAAAAAAAGAAAAGAAAATTTAAAAAATGAAATTAAAAAAAACCCAAAACCAAAAAACAAAAGATAAATAAATTTTAAAGGATAATAATTGGCCTAAATAGGATAATGGATCTATTATAGACAGCTGAGGTGAGAAAATAATGTGCTGATGGATCTGGGGAAGATGATCCAGAATGCAGTACAGGGAAATAAAGAGATATACGATATGAGGGGTAGGGTCTGAGACATGGAGATGGGAAAAGGAAATCCCAACATCATGGTGGGATTGGTGAGATTTACAGAATAAAGAATATGCGTTGTGATGAGCACTGGGTGTTTATGTGACTAATGAATCACTGGAACACTATGGCAAAAACCAATAATGTAGTATACAGTGGCTAACTAAACATAAAAAAAGAATAAAGGGAATGTGAAAGAGATAATATTTTTAAAGAGAGCATATTTTGTGGCTTACATTTTTTTTCCAAAAAACAAACCTATTTCCAATATTCACTTGCATGACCCTCCAATTTATATTGTTCTTATCACTATGGGTTTCCTCAAGCACAGTCTCCTCCTAAGGTGCTGTCTTTTGCAATTGCATATTTATATATACAATGTGTACCATCATCATATGTTCACATCTTCATTCAGAAAAATAGAAGTATCATATACTAACTGTAATGACTTTGTTTATGAGCAACATTTGCCCTCTCTTTCAGTTCTGTACTAATTGTTGTGACTCCATTTGTAAACCCTAAATAAACACTTTTGCTTTTCACTAAGAAGTATCAAACATAAAATTTCTTCTGCTGTAGATAGGTTCACAAAATTTTCCTATCTCAGTAATATTTTCTGTTATTATCTTTCAAGGTTTGCCTCGGCTCTGGGAACTGGCTCTTGTGCGGGGTGAAGGTGTATCCAAGGATGTGTGTCTTAGAGTCTGTGTTTACATGGCGGAAAAAAGCCAGGGAAACCTGAGGATCTATATCACATTCATGCCTTGGACCAGAATCCTACCCATTTGTTTGGAAATTTCAGCATCCATTGCCACCTGACTCCCCAAAGTGTGTCATTTGCCCCTGAACCATTCCTCCCACAGACCTGGGAATGCTGTGGATGCAGCATTATGACAGAGCCGTCCGCCTCAGAGTCATCTGTGTCACTTCTCATTCCATGCTCTAGCACTTGACACTGGGACCTCTGGAAAGAAGCCTCTTATTTAACTATTGCATGTTCTTGGTTTTAGGGCACAACTGTGTTCCCATTGCTCTCTTCTGTCCTGTATGACAGCACAGAGTTTATGAACCCACAACAGTTTGATCCGAACCATTTTCTGGATAAAAATGGCAACTTTCGGAAGAGTGACTTCTTCATTCCCTTCTCTATTGGTAAATAAAGCTCCTCATTTCTGGTCATCATCTATCAATTTAATCCATTAAAATGGAATCACAGATAAATCAATTAGGTATATTTTTAAAAATATATTTTATAACAAAATGATTGTGGAAATGATTATGAAGTGATTTTCATTTGTCCCTGTAATATATGGCAATCTAGAACAACAATAACATAAAAATTAAATTATTTTTATACACACATGGCATTAATCTCTAGATTGTGAAGGAGGCTGCCCCTCCAGCTCAATGTGAACTTTTCTGAAAATATTTGTGTCACTTCCCCTCTGGTACCTGGAGATGATCACCCAGGGAGTTTCCTGTCTTGTCATCTGATGGGTAACCTGAAAACACAGGCTCCAGGTACCAGCCATTCTTGATGGGCAAAGAGCAGAACTGTGTATGAAAAATTTCCATTTTCCTTTATCAGTTTTCACAAAAGTCAATTAATAAAATGTTTTTTTCTTCCAGGAAAACGGGCATGTCTTGGAGAAGGTCTTGCTCGAATGGAGTTATTTTTATTCCTGACCACCATTCTGCAAAACTTTACCTTAAAGCCTGTTGTTGATGAAGGGGAACCGAGCACTGACCCAATGTTTAATGGATTCTTGAGCATTCGTCAGTCTTTCAAGCTCTGCTTCTTACCCAGATTGAAATAAAAAACAAACAAGAGGAAAGCAGGACAACCAATCAAACAAAAATCTCTCTACCCACAGGCATTAACATCACTGGTTAAAAAACCTGCAAGAATACTGGGTATTTACCCCAAAGATACAGATGTAGTGAAAAGAAGGCCATATATACCCCAATGTTCACTGCAGCAATGGCCACAATCACCAAACTGTGGAAAGAGCCAAGGTGCCCTTCGACAGATGAATGGATAAAGATGTGGTCCATATATACAATGGAATACTACACCTCCATCAGAAAGGATGAATATCCAACTTTTGTAGCAACATGGACTGGATTGGAAGAGATTATGCTGAGTGAAATAAGCCAAGTAGAGAAAGTCATTTTACTTCCTTGTGGAGCATAAGGGGTAATATAGAGGACAGTAGGAGAAGGAAAGGAAATGGGAAGTAGGGTAAATAGGGAGGATGATGAAACATGAGAGACTTTGGACTCAGAAACAAACTGAAGGTCTTGGGATGGAGGGGTGGGGGATGGGAGAGCCTGGTGGTGGGTACTGAGGGCACGCATTGCATGGAGTACTGGGTGTGAGGCATGGGCAATGAATCTTGTAACACTGAAAAAATAAGATAATGTAATAAAAAACCTGCAAGATATATTTCCTCACTGCAATTAGCAACCTCAGAGAGTAGATGTTCATTTGATATTAAGTAATTTCTGGTGTAAACAACGTCAGTCCTACTGACGACAAATCATGATTGGGTGTGAACCTCATCCACAAGTCTCTTTATAACATGGAAGGTATTTGCTGGCATGATTGCACTTCATCAATGGAAAGTTATTAGAAAAATATGATTTCTGCTTCCACCAAGGATGTAGAAGGCTAATGAGTGTTTCCCTAATGACAAGAAAGAGCCAGACAAACCACAAGTCAAACTTTCCTTACACTCACATAGCTATGAAACAGCCTAAAATTCTAGGAGGGACAGAGCCTTCTAAGGAGAGAGGGGAGAAGGCCATAGTGTGGACAGGAAGAAGTCTGCCCAAATTCTAATGAATTCCCAAAGCCCAAGTTTGGGCTGGAATAACTGGAGGGCTTGAACAGGAAAGGGGGGACTTTTATTCACTTGCCAGAAATTTACAAGAAAGATGAGGTCAGGCAAGTCTACGGGACAGTGCTCTCAGTGATGCAGGTATGCAAGAGGGACTGAGCTGTGTGGATTTGGCATGAAACCACCACCTACCTAATCCATCTTCCTCACAATGCAAAAGTTGTGGGGAAAGGAGCAGGCAATGATCCAGTGTTGTGAAAGACAGATAGAAGCAAAAGCCCGGGCGCCTGGGTGGCTCAGTTGGTTGGGCGACTGCCTTCGGCTTGGGTCATGGTCCCGGAGACCTGGGATCGAGTCCCACATCGGGCTCCCTGCTCGGCGGGAAGCCTGCTTCTCCCTCTCTCACTCCCCCTACTTGTGTTCCCTCTCTGGCTGTGTTTCTCTCTGTCAAATAAATAAAATCTTTAAAAAAAAAGCCCTGTGCCCCTGAGGGCAGAGCAGGAAGCCTTGCTGGGCCCAGAATTCTATACTGAAACTAAGCCTTGAAAAGGAGATATGAGGCAGGCATCTTCCACCTGGGCAGCCAGGACACCGTAAGGAACAAAATTGTGTTTCGTTTATAGTATTTATAGATATAATGTATATTACAATAGTACCTCAAAAAAGAGTGAGGTGGATATAGAGGTATATAGAAATAATGTTTTAATATATAATTACAACTAAGTTGGTATGAATTTAAATCTGATCCTGATAATTTAAGATGTATAAAGTTAGCCAAAGATCAATCCTTAAGGAAAGAACTAAAACATATATAGTAAGGAGCAAACAATCCTAAAATTTGTATGGAACCAAAAAAGACCCCAAATTGCTAAGAAAATGTTGAAAAGAAAAACAAAGCTGGGAGTATCATGTTACCTGATTTCAAGCTTTATTACAAAGCTGCGATCACCAAGACAGCATGACAATGGCACAAAACAGACACACAGACCAATGGAACAGAAAAGAGAGTCCATATATAGACCTACAACTCTATGGTCAAATAATCTTCAACAAAGTGGGTAAAAACATCCAGTGTAAAAAGACAGTCTCTTCAATAAATGGTGCTGGGAAAATTGGACAGCTATGTATAGAAGAATGAAACTAAACCATTCTCTTACATCATACTCAAAGATAAACTCAAAATGGATGAAAGACCTCAATGTGAGACAGGAATCTATCAAAATCCTAGAGGGGAATAGGCAGTAACCTCTTCAACACTGGCCACAGAAACTTCTTTCAAGACATGTCTCCAAAGACAAAGGAAACAAAAGCGCAAATGAACTTTTGGGACTTAATCAAAATAAAAAGCGTCTGCATAGCAAAGGAAACAGTCAACAAAACAAAGAGGCAATCCATGGAATGGGAGAAGATATTTGTAGATGACACTACAGACAAAGGGCTGATAACCAAGATCTATAAAGAACTCCTCGCCCCCGTGCGTGTGGGCGCCCCCGAGCGTGTGGGCGCCCCCGAGCGTGTGGGCGCCCCCGTGCGTGTGGGCTCCCCCGTGGGTGTGGGCTCCCCCGAGTGTGTGGGCGCCCCCGTGCGTGTGGGCTCCCCCGTGCGTGTGGCGGCCCCCGTGGGTGTGGGCTCCCCCGAGCGTGTGGGCGCCCCCGTGCGTGTGGGCTCCCCCATGCGTGTGGCGGCCCCCGTGCGTGTGGGCGCCCCCGTGCATGTGGGCGCCCCCGTGCGTGTGGGCTCCCCCGAGCGTGTGGGCGCCCCCGAGCGTGTGGCGGCCCCCGTGCGTGTGGGCGCCCCCGAGCGTGTGGGCTCCCCCAAGCGTGTGGGCGCCCCCGTGCGTGTGGGCGCCCCCGAGCGTGTGGGGGCCCCCGTGCGTGTGGGCTCCCCCG